>JAENPR010001011.1:0-237412 GCA_018135685.1 Themeda triandra | reverse complement strand
GTACTCCTCAAAAAAAAGACGATAATGGTACTATGAGATCTGCTGAGAGCAGTGGAGCTGTAAATCCTCTCCAGCAAAGAAAATATCAGGTGCAAATGCGCCTTACCAACTTTGTGCACCTGCTCCACGCTAATCCCAAAATTAAACTTGTATTGCTCTGTAAGGCCGTTATCTACCAGCAGAAGCAGATGACTGTGAACCTTGCAGGAGTGTGAGGAGCTTCTCCACTTAGGCTGTCGCCGTCACGGACTCACGGGCTCCTTTTACTCGAGGGATCTAGGATTCCAAGTCACCGAGAGCGCTTATTTTGTACTAATTCTAAAAAAACGAGAGCGCTTATTACCCTTCGTTGGGTGGACAAATCTTAAACCCAATCCATTCGGAATTTGACCACTGTGTTTTGAAAAACAACGGACAAAAATCCTTCGTAAATCGTAACCCTGTTTTCTTCATAAATCGATGATGAACCCACCAAAAACACGGTTTGCTGAAAGTTAGTAATAAAAATTCATTCGACACACCCTTCGGAGGAGCAATCGAAACATCACAGAAAATACCCATGCCGAAGAGGTTGTGGCCCAGCCCAAAGGGTGGGCTCGGCCAGCTACAACTATGGCGGCCTGTGACGCAACTGCTGCCCTTTGCTATGAATCCCCACTTATGAGTACTGCGCAGTTAATTTCAGAATTCCACTAAAAAAAGTTAATTTCTCAGAATAAATAGCACAATAGTCAATAGGTTAGGTTCAACCGTATCATGTGCAGTTCGCTGTTTCCTTACACATATAAACATTTTACACATATATAGACAGATGAATAACTACTAGTATGGTGCCCGTCAGCTCGTGATACAACTAATGTACTTTCCATTCCAAATTATAGCGTCTGGCGGAGAGATTGTCAAATTTTTCAGTTGGTAAATTTATACGAAAAAAAGTAATATTTATGATGGCAACTAAGTACCATTAGATTTTCCATTATTTATATTTTCATTGCATATCTAATTGATATCACAAGTTATTATAGTTTTTTCTATAACTTTGGCCAAACTTACTGGCCTCTCCAAGATTCTTAACGCCTTATAATTTTAATCTCCGTGAGTAACATTTTACACATACAAACAAGTTCTCTTCAGCGTCTCCAGTCTCAGATACGACGCAGAGATGCCAGTCGCCTCTCCAGATCGTATTCAGGTGGTGCCGCCACGTTCCTTGCAGGAGCCGCAGCATTACTCGCAAAAACCACAATTTGCTCAGAAAGCAAAGGCAACGTATGCACTTATGCAGACAATGGGCAGACCAAAATTTAAATGGCATGGTGCTACCAGTTCAAAAGTCATTCGCATACCGTGCGTGGCCATTATCGACTTTCTTGTTAGTTGCTCAGATGCACCCTTTAGGAGCCGAAGAAAGCTACATTTTGCCAAAAGCAAACGGTCAGTCAGAACATAAGACTCGCTCAGTATCTGCACAACAGACAACTACCATGTGTTGAAAGCCGACCTGAGAAGCCACATCGACGCCAATCTCGTCAAGGACCTGCATACCAGAAATAGCCAGTTTACCATGGATGAAATTTCCTGATCTGGTGGAAATCAAAGCAGAAATCCTTACAATGTGGTATTCTGAGAACTTTGGGTTACCTAGTTTGTAAGCTCTTCTGTTTCCTCCCCGCTGTCAAGTGTTTCATCAATGGCATCAGACATCATCTCAAGCTGCATGGAAACAGCCATTTCAATGTGAGACAGCTATAGCCTACAACAACATTCTTTGATACAAGTCCTCCAGAAAATATTCACTTGCTCTCACATAATAAAGTTTTGCACACTAGCAAGCTGTAAATATTGTAAACGAAATGAAAAGGGCAATGTTTTGAGGATGCTAAGACTGTTACTGATTCATGAGTTGTTTAGCCTGGCCTTAAAAGAAGTGTCACATCAGCAGAATGGGTTGGTTTAGTCTGTTGAGTTCTGTTACAGCTGTGGAACTGTGGAAGGGACCATGTCAATATGGCAAAGAAAAGGTATTCCTGTTTGGGTCATTAACTCATTACAAAAACCTTAGCAAACAGATTGCAAAAGGTTATACTGAAATTGGTACACAAAAATCAGTATATGGATTTGTAAAATCTATAAGCATATGAGACTGTTTGGGCTGGTCCTTTTGAATATCCCATGTCTTTATTAATGTGACCATTCTAATAAGGTAATAATATCCTACATTTGGACTTCTCGAAGGCTTTGATGACACAATTGTGCACATTGCTATCTGCATAAATGATGGAAGCAATGGGATTTCCATCCAGAACTCCAGATGGCTGAGCTGGCTGTATGGGCACTATTTTGTCAGGATGGGTAATATTTTTTCGACAGATACTTCAGTCTTGCTAAATGGAGTGACATGCAAGAGCTTCACTATGTGTATGTGTATGAGCACCGATGCTGCATACTCTGCAACGGCTGTACGCTGCACAAAAGATATAGAGGAACAAAAACTAATCGCATAAACAGTTCTATTCTGACAAGATGCATCCTCTATTCTTCGACTCTACCAACAAAAATGTTATTACGGCACAAAAACAAATCCATTTCCATTTAAACACAGGCGCAACGATTCATCAAATTACTCATTCACGTTCGATGTTCCTACAGTTTATGGAAAAGCTTAGAAAGACTATCTTCTATGGAAGGTACACCGTGCAAGTCATAAAGAATCGCTTTCCGTTTCAATTGACGCAACATATATGGACTCATCGGGGAAAAGAAGCCATGGGAAAAAGCTGTAACCAGTTAGCACACCTGGAAAAATCTGGGACTAATATAACCCCTTATGCAAACTTAAAAATGTCTTATGTCTTATAGAAGCATGGTTTGCATATGCAATGACTTACACAGAGGAATAACTTATTACACATATCCATGCCTTGGAAAAGCACAACTACTACATATTCATTCTTTAGCAGAAGGGACTACCATAAGCATTTCTTTTAGGAGCAGGCAACCATACCTAAATATCAGTCTGGGCATTCCGTATTACCGAACCGATCGGTTCGGTACTTCGGTTCCTCGGTAAATTCGATTCCTTGGGAAAATAGGTACCGACCGGTTCCTCGAAAAGTCGGTACCGAGGAAATCGGTTTCGATACTTTCGGTTCGGTTCCGGTATTTACCGAAAGTACCGAACAGATCACAAAAATATGCAATTGCATGTTCAAAATTTAATTTTCACATAATTTTGACTTAGTTTTGTACATAATTATAGTGTCAAATACATACATATAAAAGTCCACAAAGTTATAAGAGTAGATTAACACAAATATATAATATTATACTTATAATAGTATAATTAATAATATAACAAAACTCACATTCAACGTATTTGGTAAATTCGGTAAACGAGGTAAAGAACCGAATATACCTCGGTAAATTCAGTTCCTCGAGAATTAGAACGAACATGGTACCGAAATTTTCGGTTTCGGTATTTTTGGTTCTGGTTCTCGGTATTTTCAGTTCGGTATTCGTATTTCGTGCCCGAGTGGCCTAAATAGGTGTTCATGGTTGGTTGGTAGCGCCACATCTTCCAGATTCGAATAAGGACGGAGAGGTATGAAATCGTCATTAGGTATGACAAGCTTATTCCCCTCGGGTAGATCTGCAAACAACTGGCCGACTGCCGCGCCTGTCATGCGGCCGACGGCGAGATTTCATGGGAGATAGAGAGGAAGGGAAAAGTAGCGAGAAGCTTCCACACTGTCCGATTAAGAGTTAGGAAGGAGTTTTGGTTACAATAATGATCAAGTTACAGACTCACTCGATCTCACTCTTTATCCTCGTTCAGCTTCATCCGCGCCAGGCAAGCCACGCAATTCCATTCCCGGCCCGAAATGCGCACGTACATCTTCTTGGGCCTCTTGCTCTTCCCGGGCCTTGGCAAGGCCTGTGGGTCGCCCTGATGGGGTGGACTCGACACAATCTGCCTTCGATAACTTCATAACTGGTGGTGAGTTCCACTTGCACTTGTTCACCCATGGGAGGGAACACAAACAAGTTTCCCATCAACCACTCCGAAATGAACGTAGACCAAGCGTATGCCTTCATTCGTTGTTGTGCCCTCAAGAGATGCCGACGGACCGAATCCAACATGATACGGTGATCCTCCATCTTGGCCTCGACATCGCATATTGGAGAAGCATCCACCGCTGATATGCCAAGTGTCGAGCAGATGGCCATACAAGACTTCGAATGGAGATCGACCGAGAGAAGAATGTTCACAAGTATTGTACCAGATTCCGCTAGATGCAGCCATTTCAACCATTGCTTGGGACAGGAGTGAATGAAGCAGCGCAAATAAGTTTCCAGGCATTGATTGACTCTCTCGGTCTGCCCGTCAGACTGAGGATGATATGCTGAACTCATGCAAAGCTTGGTTTTGGCTAAACGAAACATCTCCTTCCAGAACTGACTGGTAAAGATTGGATCCCTATCTCGAAATCAGTGAGAAGGCATCCCATAGTTTGTATAAATATTCTTCATGAAGGCTTTACCACTTTCTCCCCGTGAAAGGATGATGAAGAGGAATAAACTTTGCAAACTTGCCGAACTTGTCTACTACCACCAGATACGCTTGCATTGCCGAAGTAGGTAAACCCTCTATGAAGTCCAAACTTGCCACTTGCCAAGACTCGAAGGTACCGGAGAGGAGATAGCAAGCCCGGGTACTTAGCATGGTCAGCCTTAGCTTGGTGACATATTGTACATGCCGCAACAAAGTTTTTGATGTCGATTTCATGCCCTTCCAATAGAAAAGTTTCTTGATTCTCGCTATATGTCACCGGAAAACTGGGAGTGCCCTAACGCACCGGCATGCATAGCGTCGCAAGACCCCTCTGCATCTCCTGGGAAGCACCCAACTGTTCTTGTGCTTAATGACCCCCTGGGACAAGGAAAATGGCTGGTGTGCTGCTGGATCCAGCGCCAATTCTTGCGGAAGCTTTGTTGCTGCAGGATCTGATGCATAACTATTGATGACTTGTGTAAGCCATACTGGTGAAGTAGAGGAAACTGCCTGCAGTTGAGCTGGAGCAGAAGGGTGCCTAGACAAAGCGTTTGCAGCACGATTAGATGGTCCTAGACGGTATACAACTCAGACGCAAACCAGCCCGGCCTTTGGAGAACATCTTCAACTGCCAAGGTGTGTAATCTTTGGTCGGGGCTACATGGGACAAGCCGTTGGTCTAATAGATGATGAATTCGAGTGTTGAAGGTAGGCACGCCATTGTTCAACAAGAACCACAATGGCCGGTATTCTTTGTCATAGGTGGAAAGACCCGAGTGCGAGGACCCAACGCCTTGTGACATAGGCGATGGGTGGTCATTTTGCAAGAGGACAGCACCAACACCCGAGTCACTTGCATCGACGGATATAGAATGGCTTGTTGAAGTCCGGGAGAGCCAGATCGGCAAGAATAGAGCAAACTTGAGGGTGTCAAAAGCAACTGAATGCAGAGTCCAAATAAACAAACTGCCTTTTTCGCAAGTCATTGAGAGGCCTTGCTATGACAAATAAGTTTCGGACAAATTTCCGATAATAGCCGCCAACCCGAGGAAACTACGGAGTTGCTTCACATCGCCAGGAGAGGCCAAGCTTGAATAGAAGAAATCTTGGTTGGATCTGTTCCCACTCCTTGAGCACCGATAACATGGCCCAAATAAGATATGGATTCTTGGGCAAACTTGCACTTGCCGAGCTTCACTAGCCACTTGTCTCGAGCCAACAAGCTCAAAGACTTGTTGGAGGTGAATCAAATGGTCTTCAAAGGAAGAACTCACACCAAGATATCATCAAAGAAGACGATAACACACACACGGAGAAGAGACCGGCAGTGTCTTGTTCATGGCACCCGAAAAGTATTTGGAGCCTACCAATCCAAATGACATCACGGTGTACTCGAATTGGCCCCAATGAGTTTGGAATGCCGTTTTGAACTCTTCTCCAAAGTGCCACCTAATGATTGAAACCAGCCCGAAGGTCTAGGCAAGAGAACCGGGCATTGGACAATTCATCCAACAATTCATCTATGACTCGGAATGGGAAACTTAGACTTTTTGGTGATTGCATTCAATCATGTAGTCAACACACATCCTCCAAGATTGATCTTTCTTCTTAACAAGGAGTACGGAGAAGAGAATGGACTTGTGTTTGTCAATCATACCGTTTTTGAGCAACTCAGACTTGAGTCTCAATGTCATCCTTCAACTTGGGAGAATACCGATATGGCCTTCCCGAAACACAGTTTGCGCTCCATCAATGAGAGGAATGGTATGATCACATTCTCTTCTAGGAGGAAGTGTGGAAGGTTCATCAAATAAGTTACCGAAGGAATCCAAGATTGCTTGAACAAATTAGGAATGGATTTCGAAGACCTCATCTATAGAGGAAATGCTTGAACAATTGTAGAGAAGCACGGAGTGCGTCGGCGGCATGCACACCATGTAGAGTAGCAACGAAAGAACCATAGGGTATAGCCATCCACCGACGTAATTCAACTGACACGCATCGGAGAGAAGGGAGCAAGCCAATCCATCCCCAAAATGACATCATAAGAGCCCACTGTAACACTCGAATGTAGAGTGAAAGCTGAATCCTTGGAACGAGACCACTCCGCATCGTAACTCATATTTACAGGAGATCACCTCATTGTTAGCAACACGAACTACCATGGGTTCAAATATCCGACACGGTTGTGCAATGAAGAAGCAATCAAGGAGCTAATGAAAGAATGACTAACGCCCGAGTCAACCGGTAATGCGCACCTCACGGCCGGCCAACTTACCAAAGAACCGCATAGTTTGATATGAGCGATCGAGACTGAGCACGGACATAGCCATGAATGTTGGAGTTGGGACTCGAGATGTCCGGAGTCTCTTTCAGGAGGAATCTCTTGGAGACTGAAATCCTCCCGCCGGATGGCCCAAACCTCTTCCAGCATGCATGCTCGAGGAGTAGGCGCACGGGATGCTCCTTGGACCACTTTTCGCCGCAACGAATACACAAATTCATAGCGCGGCGATAAGTCTTAAGGTGAGCAAACTTGTCCTCTCCCCGGGGGCTTGGAGCTCGATGGCTTGGAATCCCCGCAGCTCGACGCATCGCCTTGGCCGGAGCACCGGCTGGGAAAATGACTCCGAGGCTCGGAAACGCGGAGGATAACCGGACTCAACGCGTTTCGCTCCCGCCGACGAGTAGGCTCCGCCGCTTCTTCCTGTAACAAGGCCAAAGTATAGGCAGCATCGAGCGTTTTGGGACGAGAAACCATAAGAATTGCACGAATATCATCTCTAAGACCATCGACAAATTTCTGGATGAATGAGACAAGGTCGGGGTTTGGATTATAGGCCTTGAGCTAGTCAAATAGTTCACTAAACTGATCCACATATTCAGAGACAGGGCCAATTTGGCGAAGATGGTTTAATTTTCTGTGGAGAAGGTGTAAGTGCAATCAAGCCCTAATGTGGGTTTTGGCGTTGATGACCACCAAATTAGGGAACTAATGAGACTTATTGAGATGACAAGCAGGCATTGAAATACGGAAGATTGATGTACAGGTTGGAGGGGTCCCCGTTTCTAAAAGGAGGCTTTGCCGAATTCAAAGAAGGTTTAAATTCATTTTCGGTTTGAATTTGAGTTTAGGAAAAGCCGTACTATCAAGAGGGATCCTAAGGTTGTTAGTCAAAAGTGTTACCAAATGCTCAATCCTTAAACACCAACCTCATCATCCACCAAAACAAACCACCAACAACTCAAAAATCTTCTTGTTTGTTTTGGGGGGCGCCGGCTGCTTGCTGCCTATAAGTGACCGTTGGGACCCCGGGGTATTTATACCCATCTGTCACCACTCACTTACCTCTTCGTCTACCTCGCGACATAACCGTTGCAAGCACCGAGAGAAAAGCTCCTCTCTCTCTCTCTCCATTGCTCCCCCAAGCTCCAAACTCATTCCCCTTGATTCCACCACGGATTCTTGAGGAAAAGGGCAAGAAACTTCGATTGGAGAGTGGATCCACCATTCCCACCAAAAGAGCATTTGCACGTTTGGCCGGCGCTCTAGGGTTTGTTACTCTTGAGCTTTGCTCCTAGCCGCCAGGCGTCACCCTAGAGCCGCCAACTCGTGTGGTCGCCTAGGGAGGTTTGTAACCTCACCAATACTAAGAAATCACCCTCATCTCAAGAGTTCACTCTCTTGACTTGAGACCGAGGAGAAAGCTAGCCTTAGTGGTGAGCTTCAAGTCGTGGACTTCCTCAACAACGTGGACGTAGGGCCTTTGTGGCGAGCCGAACCACGTGGTTAAACACTTGTGTCACCTTTTGTGTTCGTTTTCGATTCTTACTTGTTGTTGATAAGTTTCTAGGGTTTGAGGTCGTTCTACTTCCTACTACCTCTTGAGCCGTCAGGCTTGGCTCTTGTTCCGTACTCTCAGTGTGGAAGCTTGGAGAGCAACCGGGTAAACTTGTTTCGCACAGATTTTGATTTACACTCTATTCGTTTGCTCGTTCATAGCGCGCGGTGCCGCTGGCCACACATGCGTTGCCACGCCTCCGGACCGACGCAGCCGAAGAAATTTTGTTGCAGCCTATTCACCCCCTCTAGGCCGCTTTACTCTTCCGTAGATCCTACAAGTGGTATCGAGCCTCGTTGCCGTATACGCTTAACCGCGTGAAGTATGGAAGAAGCTCGGGCATCAAGGCATGCTCCCAAAGCAAAGAGTGTTGAACCGCACACCACAGAGGACAGCGGTGAGGCCTCTATGTCTACGTCAATAATGCCACTATCCGAGATGGTGGCAAGACCACGGATGTGAGTGAAGCCGAGAGAAGAAGAAGAAAGAAGGAAAGAAGAGATGCACTCAAGAAAAGAAGAGAGCTCGAGGATAAGTTGAGCGTAAAAGAAGCTAGAAGAGTTATCCGAGAGCAAAGAGAAGAAAGAAGAAAAGCCAAGGCACTAGCTAAGGAAGAGGAGAAGAAGAAGAAGCAAGAGATGGAGTTGTCATCATCTAGTGAGCTCTCCAAAGACTGATGATGGTGATGATGATGTCTCATATCACTCTTCCAAGAATCCCAAAGGAAGCCACAAGAAGGATGAGAAGAAGAGCATCAAGGACAAGTACAAAGAAGCTGACAACAAGAAGAAATACACCGCTGTATCCTTTAATTATTCTCATCTAACTCATCGTGATCGCAAGTCTATTGTCAATGTGCCCATGGGCAAGTTACCCCGGTTTGATGGGACTAACTATGCCAAGTGGAAGCACTTGATGAGAAACTATCTTTCAGGTGTTCATCAAGGGCTTTGGGAGATTGTGGAGAAGGGAGCGCAAAGAGCCACAAAACCCCGAAGACCCAACCAATGAAGAATTCTTAGCCGCCCAATTCAATAGTCAAGCCACAAGCATCTTGTTGAGTGCTCTTGATGGAAATGAGTACAACCAAGTGATCAATGTCAATGTGGCAAAAGAGATTTGGGATGCCTTGATCATTGCTCATGAAGGTGTGGATAAAGTGAGGAAGGCAAGAATTGAAGTCTTGATGGCCAAGCTCAACCTAGGTTTGTGATTAAAGGTGAAGAAGGGCCACAAGAAATGTTTGATAGGTTGATGGTGTTGGTTGGACAAATCAAAGGATTTGGGTGTGAGGATCTTGATGATCACAAAGTGGTGAAGGTGATGCTTGAAGCCTATTCTCCAAGAAATGAAACCGTTGTGACATTAATTAGAGACAAGAAGAAGTTTGAGCACTTCACTCCAAATGATGTGCTTGGACGGTTGTTGACTTTTGATATGCAAAGAGAAGAAGCAAATGAGAGAAAGAGGCTCGTGAGCTTCAATCCAAGCTTGATGGGATGAAGATCAAGGAAGTTGCACTCAAAGCTAGCAAGCCCCACAAGCATACTTCAGCTTGCAATCATAAGGGCAGCAAGCATGCTTCAACAAGTCGCCCAAGGAGATCAAGCAAGCACCACAAGAAGAAGATTCAACATCCACATCAAGTGAAAGTGAGGACAATGGGCCGATCACAAGAGGATAGAAGACATGTCATTGTTTATAAAGAACTACAACAAAGACATCAAGAACAATGGCTACAAACTCACCAAGAGAAGGTTCCTGAAGCAAGAAAAAGAGGACATGTTTCAGATGTGGCAGCACCGAGCACTTTATTGCCGAATGTCCACTTGAGAAGAATCAAGGCAAGAACAAGAAAGAAAGAAAGATGGGAAGAGAAGATACAAGAATGCCGGGAGGCACACATTGGGCATGAGTGGGACTCAACTAGAGAGTCAAGTGATGAAGATGGAGAGATTGCAACAGTAGCTATACACAACACATCTTCTTCACCAAGACTATTCAACAACATGTCCGATGATGATGACTTTATCACATTTGCCTTATGGCAAAAGGTGAAAAGGTAAAAACTGAACAAGAAATCCTCTTCTCCACCTCCTAGTGACATCTCAAGTAGTGACCTAAGTGATTCTAGTGATGAAGATTCTAGTGAGAGCTTGAAGCCCGCTAAGAATCTTGATCCTAGAACCGAGCGTTTTATTGCAAGACTCATGGAGGAATTAGAACATGTCAAGCTGAGCTAGAACATAGAGAAAATGTCATCGAAAAGACTGAAAATCTCTATATTGATAGTGAGGAAGCTTTTGAAAGCAAGAGAAAGGGAAACAAGCTCTTTGAGGAAAGAGCTTGCTCTTACAAAGAAGATCAATATTGCACTCAATGACAAGTATTGTGTCTTAGTTGAAAAGCACAACAAACTTGAGAAGCAATATATTCATCTTTGTGAAAGCACCCCACCTCTCTAGCTCAAGTGACAATTCTAAGGCCTCCACCATGAAGGTTGTGGAAAGTGCTATAATCTTGATATAAATGCTTATTCCACTAACCTTGCAAATATGAGAGCTATGAAGGATGAGATTGCTAGGTTGAACAACATGCTTGACACAAAAGGCAAAAACAGCAAGCAAGTGACAAAAGTGGCAAAGTGAATCAACCAAAGATGCCACAATATAAAGATGGAAGAAATCCTCGCATCAAGGATGGGCTTGGACTCAAGAAAGGTGCCAAGACAAATGGAAGAAAGACGGTAAATGGTATCGAGTGTGTCCAATTCATGAGCAAGGGCAAGGCTGGTATAGATAAGCCCGCACGAGTGGCACGCAGCATGAAACACTCGGCTAGCCAAAAAGCGGGTGCTGGCAGTCCGCACCCTACGTAAAGGGAAGGCTACTAAAGCCGCCGCTTCTCATGTTAAGCCCAAGAAGCAGTTCCACAAGAATGAGATCCCCAAGAAGTCAAATACTTCTACCATGGCACCCAAGAAAGAAGGCTTCTATCAATCAAGTGTCAAGACACCTCTCCAAGTGTTGAACTCTAACTTTGTTTTGCGCAAGATGACACTAAGGGGAAGGTGTTTGCCAAATTTGTTGGCAATGGTAGAAATGTTTTTCGCAATACTTCTATTTGGGTTCCCAAAGTTCTTGTGACTAACCTTGAAGTCCCCAAGAAAGATTGGGGACCTAAATCAAGCAACTAAACTTGTGTTGCAGCATACTCTCCCATGGGTCAAGTTGGGTGCTTGACAAAGGATGTACAAATCATATGACCGGAGATAAGAGTATGTTTTCATCCTATTCCCCAACTACAAAAGTCGTGACAACATCATCTTTGCTGATAACTCTAAAGGGGAGTAGTTGGTCTTGGTAAAGTTGCTATAACACTTGAGCATTCAATTTCAAATGTCTTTCATGTTGAATCATTGAAGTTCAATCGTTGTTTGTCTACGTTTCACAATTGTGTGAGATGGGCTACAATTGTCTCTTCACCGATGTGGGTGTGGAAGTCTTTAAGAGGGAGGATTCCTCTATTGTCTTTACGGGAAAACTCAAGAATAAGTCAGACCTAGTTGATTTCAAGAAAGGAAAGCTAAGCTTGAGACCCGTTTAGTGGCAAAATCCAGCATGGGTTGGTTATGGCATCGCCGACTAGCTCATGTTGGGATGAGGAACTTGGCCAAACTCCAAAAAGACAACCATATTCTTGGACTAACTAATGTTCAATTTGAGAAAGACAAAGGATATGCAAAATCATGCCAAGCGAGGAAGCAAGTGGGCGTACCTCACCCACCAAAGAGCATCATGACTACCACTCGACCCTTGGAGTTGATTCATATGGATCTCTTTGGACCGGTTGCCTACCTCAGCCTAGGGGGTGATAAGTATGGCTTGGTTATTGTTGATGATTATTCTCGCTTCACTTGGGTATTCTTTGTCTATGATAAGTGCCAGGTACAAGACAAAGTGAAGACTTTTGTTAGAAGGGCACAAAGAGAATTTGGTCTCCAAATCAAGAAGATAAGAAGTGATAATGGGACCGAGTTCAAAAATACTCAAGTTGAAGAGTTCCTTGAAGATGAAGGCATCAAGCATGAATTTTCAAGACCATACACCCCACAGAGAATGGTGTAGTAGAGAGGAAGAATAGAACACTCATTGACATGGCAAGAACAATGCTTGATGAGTACAAGACTTCGGATCTATTTTGGGTAGATGCCGTCAAGACAGCTTGCCATGCCATCAACCGCCTCTACTTACACAAGAAGCTCAACAAGACTTCCTATGAGATTCTAACCGAACAAACCAAAGGTGTCTTACTTTAGGGTTTTTGGGTGCAAGTGTTTCATACTTAACAAAAGACCCAAAGCCCCTAAGTTTGCATCTAAGGTAGATGAAGGAATTCTTATTGGTTATGGATCAAATGAGCATGCCTACCGTGTCTTCAACAAAACCTTGGGTAGAACCGAGGTCACGGTAGATGTGACATTTGATGAATCTAACGGCTCTCAAGTAGAGCAAATTGATTCAAGTGTTGTAGGAAAGGAGGATCCACCTTGTAAGGCAATCAAGCAAATGGCCATTGGTGATGTAAGACCACAAGAAGAACAAGGGTCGATGATGAGGATTCCCAAGCCGCCGTTGCACCAATTTCCGCCGACAAACTCGTAAGAAGGTGCAGCACTCACCCGTCGGAGATCGCCAGGTGCGCGGTGGGCGCGGCGCGGGCAAGCCGCGCCCTCCACCTCGCCAGCGGCTTCTCCAACTCCTACTTCACCCGCCCAAGGGCTCAACCTCGGAGCCTATACTTGAGCAAGAAGATGCCGATGGTTATGAAGAAAATGAAGATGAAAGTGTTGAGCATCCAAGGCTAAGGCAAACTATTCAACGTGACCATCCCGTTGACAATATCCTTGGGAGTATCAAAAGAGGGGCAACAACTCGTTCTCACTTGGTCAATTTTGCCAATTTTACTCGTTTGTTTCCTCTTTGGAGCCTCTCAAGGTAAAGGAAGCACTTGGTGATCCGATTGGGTCATGGCCATGCAAGAAGAGCTCAACAACTTTGAAAGAAACCAAGTGTGGACTTTGGTGGAAAGACCCAACACAAACATCATTGGTACCAAATGGGTTTTCCGCAACAAGCAAGATGAGAATGGAGTTGTAACAAGGAACAAGGCAAGATTGGTGGCTCAAGGCTTCACACAAGTTGAAGGCTTGGACTTTGAGGAAACCTTTGCACCGGTGGCAAGGCTTGAAGCAATTCGAATGCTTTTAGCCTTTGCTGCCCATCATGACTTCAAGCTACATCAAATGGATGTGAAGAGTGCTTTCCTCAATGGTCCATACAAGAAGAAGTGTATGTCAAGCAAACACCGGTTTTGAAGATCCCAAGTTCCCACATCATGTCTACAACCTCGAAAGGCGCTCTATGGGCTGAAACAAGCTCCTAGAGCATGGTATGAATGCCTTAAGGAATTCTTGCTTAAACAAGGCTTTGAAATAGGCAAAGCTGATCCTACTCTCTTCACTCATAAAGTTGGAAATGATATCTTTGTGTGCCAAATATATGTCGATGACATAATATTTGGTAGTACTAACCATGTGTATGTTGAAGAGTTTAGTAGGACTATGACACAAAAGTTTGAGATGTCCATGATGGGTGAGCTAAAGTTCTTCCTCGGGTTCCAAATCAAGCAATTGAAGGAAGGGACTTTTCTAAGTCAAACCAAGTACACCCATGATATTCTGAAGAAGTTTGACATGGATAAGGCCAAGCCTATCAATACTCCCATGGCATCAAATGGGCATCTTGAGCTTGATTCAAAAGGGAAATCTGCAGACATAAAGGTATATCGCTCCATGATTGGATCCTTGCTTTACCTTTGTGCATCTAGGCCAGATATTATGCTTAGTGTGTGCATGTGTGCTAGATTTCAAGCTGACCCGAAAGAGTGCCATTTAATGGCTGTTAAAAGGATCTTGAGATATCTAGTTCACACACCTAACCTTGGCTTGTGGTATCCCAAGGGCTCCAAGTTCACTCTACTTGGCTATTCGCATTCGATTATGCCGGTTGCAAAGTAGAGAGAAAAAGCACTTCGGGGACATGTCAATTCCTTGACGGTCCCTAGTGTCTTGGAGCTCTAAGAAGCAAAATTGTGTAGCCCTATCCACAACAGGCCGAGTATGTTGCAGGCCGGCGCTTGTTGTGCTCAACTACTTTGATGAAGTGAGACCCTTCTTGATTTCGGATGTCGTTTCACCAAAATCCCACTTTTGTGTGACAATGAAAGTGCCATAAAGCTTGCAAACAACCCCGTCAAACCACTCAAGGACCAAACACATAGACATCCGACATCATTTCTTGAGAGACCACGAAAACCAAAGGAGATATCGAACTTCGCTATGTGAGCACCGAAAAACAACTAGCCGATATCTTCACTAAGCCTCTTGACGAGTCAAGGTTCGTGAGCCGCGTGGTGAACTAAATATTCTTGATTCCAAGAACGTGGTTTGAAATCTAGCATGCCTCTCGATTGCTCTACTAGTATGCTAGGATAAAGCTTTCAAAGTTACTTTCATGTCTTTCAAAACGATTTCAAAATCTTGGTTTGTAAGATCATGACCATAGCTTGTATTGATGATATGTTTCTGGTCATGATTTTATAACAATATGTGTCCATATCAAATGTAGAGAAAATTATATAGGCGTTAAGCAAAGATAGTCCGCCGCCGGGCTAGTGCGCAGTGCCGCGCCCTTGCCGCGGTCCTGTTTTTCTCGCGAGATCGGCCCGCATCTAAACCGTGGGGCCGTGTTCTTTCCTTTTCTACCCCTTCGGCCCCCGCCATCCCCTTCGCTTCCTCATTCTTTCCCCGAGCCGGAGGAGTCGCTCCTCCTCTCTTCCACGAGCTAGGGCGCCACCAAAAGGCGCCGCACCGACTGCCTCGCCGCCCTCCGCGGCAGCTTCCGCGTGGCAGCCCCCCCCCACTCGCGCAGGGGGAGGCACTGCCCTAGGGCTTGGCTAGCCTCTTCTCCTCTTCCCTCTTCAATCCGCGAAGAAAGGTAACCCTAGCCCTGATCTATGCAATGGCTATGCTTTGGCTTTGGATTCATGGTTCTAGGGTTAGGATTGACTGTTGGAAAGAGAGATTGATGGTTAGTTTGAGTCGATTTTGTGATCTCTATGGTGAATGGAAGAGTGCCCCGCGGCAAAGGCCGTGGCCTAAGTGTGAGAAGCACTTGGCAACTGCGCAAACTTGCGCTCTCTTCACCTTTGGGATTAACGGATTGATTGAGATTAAGCACCAATCTTCTAACCATTCATCCTACAAATCATTAATGAATCCATGGCAAAAGTATCAATCCTATTGTTAATTGTGTCTCAAAATATAGGAGAACGTAGTAGAGTTAAGTGGATTACAAATTTAGTTGAGGAAGTAAAATAACAAGTGACGGGAGCAGAGCAAGTGCGGCGCTCTTGCCGCGAGGGGAGCGGGCAGCCGCACCCTCGGCAGAGAACTGCCAACTCGCTCACCACATCACCAAGTTATCTTCTCAACTAACGTTGTCATTCACCCAATTCTTTACCTCTCTTACAATTTCTTACACAACTTGTATGGTTGCATAGATGGATCAAGGAGGAGGCAATCAAGGAAAAGGAAGGGAGCAGCTCTTGCTAAGCGGCCACCTCGCAGGAAAGGGAGCAAAGAACTTCATCAACTCATGCCGCTCCACCGACAAGAGAAGAAAGAGAGCAAAGCAGATCGTGGATGAGGAGATGAGGATTAGAGAAGGATACTCTATTCCTCCACTGACAAAGAAGGCACTCCCGAGCACATTGGAGAATTTGATGACAGTTACATCGAGATGAGACAGATAGCTATGAAATGCATGCTCCTCAAGATACAAGACCTCATCCACTTATTGATTACTTCAAGAAATACAAGATGGTTGAGGCCGAAAGAGAGAAAATCCATATGAGCAGAGGCTGGGCATTGATTACAGCATTCGAATGTCTTTCAAACAACTTCTATCGCTCCCAGGTGCATGAGAAGGAAAATCAAAGAATATGGGTTATATTGAGTGGGACAAAGTGAAAGATCGAAGAAGCCCGAATTCAATGCAGCTATAAAGATCTCGTGAGAGATTTGAGATGAAGGAGATCATGGCCTTTAGGTATGACTGAACAGAGGTGCTTGCTCGGGCCCATGCCACTTACTTTTGGGATCGGAGGCGATGTAGTTCACCGGATGACAGGACCTATGCACTATCGAGTTGACTTTGTCACCTTCTGTCAGATCCTTGGTTTTGGAGAGCAGCACAGAGGCTATGACAGGATACACAGGCATTTAGATCCTATTGATGCACATGCAGATGAGCTTAGGCATGTGTGGAAAAATTCTGATAGCAAGAAGGTTGGTAAAAGAAATGAGCTGATTGGGATTTATTATGTGGTGAACAACATAATTAGAAACACCATCAATCCAAAGGATGGAGCAGCATCAGATTTGAATGGCTATGTGAGAGATGTGCTTGCTCGGTTCCCTAGAGGCAGGAGGTTCAATGTGCCAAGATTTATGTGGGTTGAGTTAGCCACCTTATGGATGATGGGAGAAGGAACTTGCCATATGCTCCTTACTTGATGTATATGATTGAGAGAGTAATGTGCAAGCACTTTCCCAAGGACCACTCACACACCCTATACTCCTAAGAAGACTGGCCGACGATAAGGGTGCAGTACGGTGGGTTGAGGAAAGTGATGAAGAAGAAGAAGAGGGCAAACACCATGACACTCCCGAGGATAGTCCATCCGTCCCTCCAACAGCCTATAGGCACAGGAAGAAGTCCTCTAGGTGGAAGAAGCTTGGCTCCTATTTGAAGTCAATGATGTCTCATTGCACTTATGCTTCCCAGAGAGCCTACAAGGACAGCCTGCAGAGCAGAGAAGCCATTCAGCTTGTGAGAGAGCAGTAGGGTCTTCCACCACTTTCACCAGTGCCTTCTCCTCCACCTATTCTAGATTCTCCACACTTCACTGAGTCATCTGAGGAGGATGAGGAGGATGAGGAGCAGTCTGAGGATGATGATGGAGATGCTATTCATGAGGAGCAATCATCTGAGAGAGTGTTCCAGGAGGCGCGCAAGGCAGCTCATGATCCTAATCCCCGGCAGCCAGCTCCTTCTACTTCGCCTCGACCTCCACGCTCACCTCTCACACTCACCGCGTGGTCGTGCTCGTATTGACAAAGGATGATGAGGAGTGATCTTTTCTCGCTTCTTTTTCTCCCTTTTTGATGCTTGGTGACAAAGGGGAGAAAATTAGAGGGGTACAACTTTTTCGAGACTTGGTGGTGATGCTATTCACCAAGGGATCCAGTTGCAGCAAAGATGTCCTATCCCATTAGCTAGTTTGAGCTTGAGTGCCGAGAGTAGTTTCTTTAGTTTGTGAGTTGAGTATCGTTTCAAAACTATTTTGTGTAATAATGCTACCTTTATGACTCTCTTTATGTTGGATATGGACATGTATTTCCGGTGCTTAATTTAGCTTGTCGATTATTTGCTTTAACTCGTGTGTTGCTTATCGTCGCCTTGTCGTCCCGCAAGTGCGGCATAAGTACAGCCATCTCAAAGGCTGGCAAGTGCCGCGCCCGTCGACAAGAAGTCTCTTTGTGTGAAAATGCCATGTCATACGCATCACGCCTTATACTTGTGACACTTGTTTTTAGCACCCCACAGGAGGCATGAATGTAGGGGGAGGCTTACCTTTCTTCACTTTCCTAAAAATGTGAATGTCGGTTTCTTATACCAATTCTAGGAATTCAAATCCTATTCACATATTTAGGGGGGATGCCCTACATTCATGTCTCGAAGAGTCTCGCTTATTTCATATCTTTTGTGAGCTCTAATTAGGTTGTCATCAATCACCAAAAAGGGGAGATTGTAAGTGCAATCAAGCCCTAATGTGGGTTTTGGCGTTGATGACCACCAAATTAGGGAACTAATGAGACTTATTGAGATGACAAGCGTGCATTGAAATACGGAAGATTGATGTACGGTTGGAGGGGTCCCCGTTTCTAAAAGGAGGCTTTGCCGAATTCAAAGAAGGTTTAAATTCATTTTCGGTTTGAATTTGAGTTTAGGAAAAGCCGTACTATCAAGGGGAATCCTAAGGTTGTTAGTCAAAAGTGTTACCAAATGCTCAATCCTTAAACACCAACCTCATCCAGCCCACCAAAACAAATGCAAACAACAACTCAAAAATCTTCTTGCTGTTTTGGGGGCTGGCAGCTGCCGCGCCTATAAGTGACCGTTGGGACCCGGTGGGTATTTATACCCATCCGTCGGCCCACTCACTTACCTCTTCGTCTACCTCGCGACATAACCGTTGCAAGCACCAGAAAAGCTCATCTCTCTCTCCCTCCATTGCTCCCCCAAGCTCCAAACTCATTCCCCTTGATTCCACCACGGATTCTTGAGGAAAAGGGCAGCAAACTTCGATTGGAGAGTGGATCCACTGATTCCCACTGTCAAAAGAGCATTTGGTGCACGTTTGGCCGGCGCTCTAGGGTTTGTTACTCTTGGAGCTTTGCTCCTAGCCGGCTAGGCGTCACCCTAGAGCCGCCAACTCGTGTGGTCACCTTAGGGAGGTTTGTAACCTCACCTCAATACTAAGAAATCACCCTCATCTCAAGAGTTCACTCTCTTGACTTGAGACCGAGGAGAAAGCTAGCCTTAGTGGTGAGCTTCAAGTCGTGGACTTCCTCAACAACGTGGACGTAGGCCAGCCTTTGTGGCGAGCCGAACCACGGGTTAAACACTTGTGTCACCTTGTGTTGTTCGGGCCAGATTCTTACTTGTTGTTGATAAGTTTCTAGGGTTTGAGGTCGTTCTACTTTCTACTACCTCTTGAGCCGTGTTTGGCTCTTGTTCCGTACTAACCGCAGTGTAGGAAGCTTGGAGAGCAACTCGGGTAAACTTGTTTCGCACGCATTTCGATTTACACTCTATTCTATTTCGTTCGCATAGCGCGCAAGCAGCCATGGGGTACAGCTGCGGCGGGTGCCGCGCCCTCCGGATCGACAGCAGCCAAGAAATTTTGTTGCAGGCCTATTCACCCCCCTCTAGGGCCGTTTTACTCTTCCGCAGATCCTACAAGGGCATGCTGATCACGGCTAAAACGCTCATGCAAGCAAGGAACAAAAAGGAGGACCAATCTATGTTGGCGATGGTTGATTCTACCGACCGCAACCAACGTTTGGCTGGACCAACAAAATGCATAGTAGCTACGCTTATCCACATAGACCTTCAACCGAATACATGTTAAAGTACTTGAGAGCACAAGTCATCCAAAATTGAGCATCATCACCATCAAACTTGGGGAAATCTAGCTTAGGGAGGCGGCCTAGGTTTGATTGGTTGTTGTAGAATTGTCAGCTAGTGTGGAAAATTATGGGAAGAATGGGTAACTGTATTGTAATTGATGTTGTGGGTGGGTTGGGTGTGGTTTGTAATGGGAGGATTTGTGTATATGTGGGCATCAGGAGGTTGGGTTGGGTTTGGGTGAGGGAAAACATTGATAATAGGGGAAGGTGTAAAATGGTGATGGTCTTGTGGCTGATGGGTTGAGTACCGAGGTTGGGGAATGGGATTCAAACGTGAATAACAGAGGAACAGGATGGGAACGAGTGTTACCAGATGAGGGGGTGGGGCAATGGTCGTGGACCGACCCGTGCCCCGAGACGCGGTGCCCGGCTGGGCGGCTCGACGTCGAGGCGACGGCGGGGTATGCCGCGGTCGAAGCCGAGAAGTGGACACGCCAAGACCCGTTGTGGGAGCTGTTGGCTGCTGCTAGGGCGGTGCAGCGGCGTGGACTGGCCGATGCTGCGGGGTCGCCGGCCGTAGATGCGTGAGGCGCGCGGGTCGCCGGAGTAGATGAGGAAGTCTCGCCGCACATCATAGATCATGGCTTCAATCCACGGGCGCCAATCATCCAGGAACTTGAAGCGGTCCTCCAAGGCTTCCACGCGGTCATCCCGTCATCGCGCATCTCACCGAGCCGAACCAGCTCGAGGTCGTCCACCTTCTCCTCCAGCCCTTGACGCGTCTCCTCAACACCGAACGCCCATCGGTGCGTCTCCGTGGCCGCGGTAGCGTGCGCGGGCAAGACGCCCCAAGGCACGCACCCGTCAGTCCATCCGGGAGCCGATCGGCCTCCATGGAGATGCGCTCGCCGCGCCGGAGTGGCCGCGGCGACGCCTTCCACCGCCGTGATGCGCCGATCCGCGCCATCGCCGGCTCCGATGACTCGAGCGCGGCGACTCGATCTCGCAGCTTCGGGAAGGAGTCGAATCCCGTCTCCGCCTTCGAGATCCGGAGGTTGGTGGAGTCCGTGAGCTCCTTCCGCGCCGAGGATTCGCGACAACTCCTTCATCACCTCGCCGAAGCGAGGTCGGCGATCCATGAGCGCTTTGAGGTTGGGATCCATGGCGCCCAACGCCTTCGCCGCCGGGTAAAGTGGTGGGGTAGGGCTCCAAGCAGGGCCGAGTAGAGAGCCGATACCAAGAGTCGACGTCGCCGCGCTTGTCAAGCGGCGCGACGGCGAGATTCTCGCGGAGATAGAGAGGAAGGGGAAAAGTAGCGAGGAAGCTTCCGGCCGACCAGTCCGGTTAAGAGTTAGGAAGGAGTTTTGGTTACAATAATGATCAAGTTACGACTCCGACTCGATCTCACTCTTTATCCTCGTTCGCCTTCATCCGCGCTGTGCAAGCCACGCAATTCCATTCCGGCCCGAAATGCGCACGACATCTTCTTGGGCCTCTTGCTCTTCCCCGGGCCTTGGCAAGGCCCGCGTGGGTCGCCTGATGGGGTGGGTCGACACAATCCGCCTTCGATAACTTCATAACCGGTGGTGAGTTCCACTTGCACTTGTTCACCCATGGGAGGGAACACAAACAGCTTCCCATCAACCACTCGAAATGAGCGTAGACCCGCCTCGAAAGCCGCCATCACTCTTCCAAAGAACACACGAGTTGCCAACCTTCTTTGCAAGCTTAGCTTGATGATACCCATTCCGGTTACCGCACTTGTTCATTAGCTTTCCATCAGCGTGTCTGCCCAATTTGAAGGGCAGACTACTATTCTCGGTTCGGTGTTTACGCAAAGACCTTGTCCTTGAATTCGTTGAAACAATTTCCCGCATCTCGGCTTGGCCACGCTTCGGTCGAAAGCATTACGCCGCTCGTACGGGCCCACAGGCTTCGTCTCGATTTAAGGTCCTCTTCCCCGTACCACGAACTCCACCCTCTCCTTGCGTGCGCGGTCCCGCATCTCTATCAACGAAGAAGGAGGGAAAAAGAAAGAAAGTATTGGGTCAAACAAAATGCAGGTCGGTTAATTCACAGGGTCCAGTACACTAGTAAAATTGCTGCTGACGAATTCATCAAGATGGGTTCAAAGGAGCAAAGGCGTCAGTGTGTGGATTCTCGCCGCTATCTGTCGGATTTACCTTTCAAGTACCGCGGGGGCGGGATGCGTCCACCCGCGGGGGCGTCGAGGTGGTGCAACAGGGCGGAACGATGATCTCCGTTGCCAGCACGACTTGGAGCTTGGGATGCGGCCGCCACCGCCACCGCATCCGGAGAGAGGGCCGCCCGTTCAGCCAAGCGAGCGAAGCGAGATGTGGCCTCCGCAGCTGTGCGGGCGGCATGGGCGATCCACACGAGCACGGAGGTGCGGGCGGCGCGGGCGATCTGCACGAGCATGGAAGCTTTCGAGGGCATGGCGGCGAGCAGCGTTGGCGTCCTCCCAACACGAGAGGAGATTGCTCGCTTCACATAGCTAGTAAGTCAAGCTCTCCCCCATCTACAGCCGATGGCGAAAAGGGCGATTTCGTCGCCGCCGGCGGAGAGGCGGTCTCCTCCGCCTCCGATGGCCTCGCGGGGTGTCGAGGTGGCGGAGACCATTGGTCTCTCGCCGGCGGGTGGGTAGTTGGTAGTTTAGGTCCTAGTTTATCTAGGGTTAGGGTCCCCGGCGGCGCCGGCGAGGCGATGGCGGCGGCATCGTTGAGGAATAAGTCCTCTCGGGTCCTTCCTCGCCCCATTGGCGCTCTTCTCCGGCGTCGATGGCGGATCCGTGGAGGTGGTGCTCCCTGTGTGCAGCTCCGGTGCAGGAGTCCATGGCCGGCGGCTTCCCTTCTTGGTGTTTGCCGAGGCGAGGTAGGTGCTGGCCTTTTGTTTCTAGGATGGAGAGGAAGCTGTGGGTCTTGTGGTGCTACGGATGCTGGATCGAGCTCGATTTCCCCATCGCGGCGGTTGTCGGTGACGGCGAGATTCGATCCAAGACCGAGGATGCTTGGGGCGCGGCCCGCCGATGGGCTTTCAACGGCGATTCATCTCGTGCCAAGGTACGAGTGTCTACTTCGGCTCTTCGAAAGCTTTTGAGCGATGGAGCTACCTCGGTCCTGGGGGAACATGGGGTCTCTGCTGTCGGTTTCCGGCGTCGAGCGGAGGAGAGCGATGCAGGCCATGGCGGCCGGAGTTCACAGGGTTCAAGGACTTTGTTGTAATTTCTACTTTCTTTAGGTCCCTGTGCAAATAGGTCGGGACAGCTGTCCTCTCCGTATCCTATAGTGATGTACCCGTATGTGTACTGGTCTTTGTACTATATCCTTAACGTTAATACAGGTATGTTTTAATCAAAAAAAAAACACGAGAGGAGATTTAGTCAGTTTGTTTGGAATCAAACATTAGAAGCGTTGCTGCTGATGTGCGTAAATGGGTTGTGGCCCAGCCCAAAGGGTGGGCTCCGCAATAATTGCGGCCTGTGACGCAATAATTGCGGTGGCGTTCTCGATTGGGCCTTGTTTAGATCATGGCTGTTTAGCCAGATAAATTGAGTGTCAAATCAAAAGACTGTCAGAAGATTTCGTTTGTATTTGGTAAAAATTGTCCAAACTTTGACTAATTAGGCTCAAAATGTTCGCCTCGCAAAGTACAATTAAACGTGCAATTAGTTTTTGATTTCATCTACATTTAGTACTCAAGCATGGTACATTTTGATGTGACAGGAATAGGACTTCTGCATAGTGAATTTGACAAGAGCGATTAGGTTGACTGTGCAGCTATATTTCTCAAAATGTTGCTACAAAAAAACTCAAAATAAATAGATACTAGGTTATTAAACTGTATCATGTGCAGTTCGCTGTTTCCAAACATATAAACAACTCTACATATATAGATGAATACGTAACTACTAGTATTACAAACAAGTTCTTACTTCAGCGGCTCAGACTCAGATACGGCGCAGAGATGCCAGTCGCCTCTCCAGATCGTCAACTTCAGCAGAGGATTCGGGTGGTGCCGCCACGTTCCTTGCAGGAGCAGCAGCATTACTGCAGAAACCACAGCTTGCTCAGATCGCAAAGGCAACATGCAGAGACAGAGGGCAGACCTAATTTTAAATGGCATGGTGTTGTCAGTTGAAAAATAATTTGCATACGGTGCGTGACTGTAATCGACTTTCTTGTTAGTTGCTCCGATGCGCCCTTTAGGAGATGAAGAAAGCTACATTTAGCAGAAAGCAAACCGTAAGCCAGAATTAAGACTCGCTCAGCATATGCACGACAGACAACTGCTATGTGTTGAAAGCATACCTGAGTAGCCACATCGACGCCAATCTCATCAAGGACCTGCATACCCGACATAGCCAGTTTACCCGACAACTGCTATCTGATGGAATTCTTACATTGTGGTTCTGAGAACTTTGGGTTACCTCGTTTATGAGCTCCTCTGTTTCCTCCGCCGCCTCATCTTTGTCAAGTGTTTCATCAATGGCATCAGACATCATCTCAAGCTGCATGGAAACAGACAATTCAATGTCAGACAGCTATAAGCCTACAACAACATTCTTTTGATGCCACTGGTTTCTGGGTTGAATTACTAGCTAATAGCATGAGTTGGTGATTGGATAACTTTGTTGAAATGTAGAAGGATTAATAAAGAGTTACTAATTAGCATTCAAATGAGGTGCTTTTCTTTTGAGAAGAACAAATTTGGGAACAAATTTAAGATTTATTCTAATGTGGTGGTTATGCTGTTGAGAAGATAAGTTGTGGAACAGATTTACAGATTTCTGGATTCTAGGATGGAAATACTTAGCAAAACCCTTATGAACCCTTTCACCAATTCAATGCAATGCTTACAGTTAGTAAACTAAACTAACTCTAGATTTGATGAACTCTGAATTTGATTGGATTAACTTGACATTATGTATATTGTAATGTTCTCACAGCTAATATGGATGATATATTTATGCCTTGACTGGTTGCAAACACATGTGAACTGAGGTGTCTGTAGAAGTGTTGTAGTTGACACCAAACTACCACAGCTGATCACTATGTTTATTACTACTTTTTGACGCAATATGTTTATTAGTACTTGCAAATGGTCATTAATTATCTTCTCCATAGCATTAGAATAGTTAGGTCTTACCTCTTTCCTCTAGAAAATAACCATAAAACCATGAGCTGGGACAACTCTTAGATATCAAGCCAAGTTCTCAAGAGGGCAAAGAGCCTTCCAGAAATCCACCCTTCCTCAATGGGAAGAAATATAAAAACTTCAACCACCGAAATTCAGAGAGAACAAATACAATACAACTACTGTAGAACACATAATGCAAGGACTACCTTCCTCAACGGGAAGAAATATAAACTTCAACACCAAAATTCAGAGAGAGAGCAGATACAATACAACTACTATAGACCACATAATGCAGGGACTATTCATCACCCGCATGCTTCAGTTATTTCTTCCAGACGTAACGCTTCTTCCAGGCGTAAGGCTGCTTCTTCCAAGGCAAACGATCAGGATGTCATTCCGAACCATTCCACGCACAGCTCTCAGGAGGTCATTCAGAACCAATGGGGAGCTCGTCATGAGATGCTTGTATAACCCTCATGCATTCATAGGATGGTGGCTGGCCCTTTCGATGACATTTCTAAGAGATGAATAATGTGCATATAGTTGAGTATCTCCTTTCTATCATATGGTTTTGCTGCGTTTTGAAAGTTTTGAAGATGATACTTGCTTCCCTTGTGAGGACGGTTTGGATGGCCGGCGTCCACCAAGTACTTCCCTACTTGAAGTACCTGTAAGTGTCGGGTGTTTCAATTAGAAAACTGTAGTGAACTACCAGCTAGGTGTTACTATAGGTGGATGAGGAAAGACATTGTTGTATGTTGTCATTGCACCATGTACATACCGAATCCAGCTGCATTATTATCTAGGAACGTGTAGAGATATTCCTCCTCCCACTCCTTTTCAGAATCATCAGCAGGTTCTTCATCCCTCTGCGGGGAAAAAAGTTAGTACTTCCTCAACTCTATATATGGCAACAACTCACATTCACAAAACACACAAATTTCAAATATAATAAGAGTAAATTTCACTCGGCGATCCTCAAACTTGTACGTCAGGTTCCGTGAATGAGAACTTAGGACTAAGTTTAGGTAGCTAAATATGCAATTTGAAAGTATCAAGACCTAAAAGAGAACTCGAGACAAGTTCGAGGACCGCAAGTGAAATTTACTCTAATAAGAAACATCACTGACAAGTTCAACAAACCTGCTACATTAAAGTTGCTACATATTTTGTCGGGTTATTTGAGGGCTGAGACATATTTTGTTCTACATACCTATCAGAAATGTTTGCTTCTAGCTTCTTAGTGTTGACCAATGCTACAGATGGGCTCGTAGAGTTGCAGCATGACTTGAGTGAGTTAGGACTAGGGAAGGTTGGTTAACGACTGTTCAGTTAGGCCATGCAATTTCCATGTTCCCTGCCTATGAAAATTGCAATTTGTTTTGTCTGAGCAAGTAATAAAGGTCATTTTATCATACAGTATGGCTAATCATACATATCATCCGGTGGTTAGACTTTTTCCCATTTTTAATTAGCACCACCGAGCACAGACGACCTGGCAACTCTCTCTGAACCCAAACACATGCATTCCTAGTTGTTAATTACTTGAATAGATATGTTCTATATATGTAGCAGAATGCAGTAGTGACTTGTGATTTAGAAATGAAACTTGAATGTGGAACAATAGGGTGGCCAAGAATACCTTGAGGAGCGTTTTACTTTGGATGTCATGTGGCTGCGATTCATGAAGACGGCGATCATAGAGCCTGGCATAGTGCTTAATCATGCCCAATCTTCCAACTGGGTCGGACTCCATGAAGAACATGGACGCACGTTCGGAATGGATGATCTCCAGCAAACCAAGCCACAGATATGTGTTGCAGTCATCTGCACCACACTCTCTAGCCATCTGCTGCATTTTCCTAATCTTCATCCGCAGTTTCTTCTCCTCGAGTGCTTCCAGACTAGTGTACATGGACGTAACTTCTTCTGGGCTCATTTGCCTGATCTCGTTCGGTCTAGATCTAGTGCTTGCGCTGCTACTCCTGACACTGCCCCCAATACTGAGTGGGGTTATGTGGTCGCATGCCTCATCTTCTTCGTTGGATCCATCAACTG
Source organism: Themeda triandra (assembly GCA_018135685.1). Lineage (NCBI taxonomy): Eukaryota > Viridiplantae > Streptophyta > Magnoliopsida > Poales > Poaceae > Themeda > Themeda triandra. The sequence goes on along the minus strand of JAENPR010001011.1, from coordinate 210,486 downwards.
CTACAAGCATGCGGTCCATTTGTGACTTGTTCTGCAAAACGCGAAGCAATAGGTCAGAAACAATAACAGACCAGATACGCAATAACAGATAAGGGCCGGGGAATCATATACCTGGCAATTGAGACCCCCAGCGGCGGTTTCCGCGCAGGTATAGACCGCTGGCGCGGCGCCGGCGCTGGCCCCAGCAGCAGGTTCTTCGCCGAGGCCGTCGTCGGCATTAAGGGTGGCGCCGCCGCCGCAGTTTGAAGGCGCACTGCTAAAGACGACGCCGGCGGGGCGGCCGCGATGGCCTGCTGCTTCACCTCCGTTGGCTGGGGCGCAGCCGTGGAGGCATGCGCAGGGGTAAATCTCTCAGTGCGTGGAACGTACACCTCCCACCGCCTCTCTGGCCTCGTCATCTCGGATGGCGGCGGATCCAGGAGGCTGGCCGGGTTCGGGTTTCCGAGAGTGAGAACTGAAGCTCGCAAGTGAACAAAACAGAGCACAAAGTAGCGGAGAAATGTATCCAGCAGAAAGGAAAATAAAGTCGATCTGAAAAGAGTCTCGAGTGGATCAGTTTCAACAAGTGCGACATTGAAAAGAAGTCTCCATTGATTGATCTAAAATGTTTCGATTTCGTCTGAAAAACATAACAGCTGACAGAACTTAAGAACCTGGGGTTTGAACTTATTACCTCCACTTCTGCGATGGCGGCGAGACGGAGCCGGCAGAGTGAAAGGCGGATGGCAGGCGGCCTCACCGTCGCCGGCGCAGGCTAGGGGTGCGCGCGACTCACCTCGGAGACCTTGGGTCGTCAGCTCGTCAATGGGGAAAGTAGTGAAACTGGGAAAATAAAATATGTGCTACTCCGTACTACTAAGGAAGTGTTTTACCCTTTTTTTTAAGTCACAAAAAAAGAAGAGTGTTTTTTATGTACGCACGTGGGTCCCAGCCATTAGTACTAGAAATTATAGCGGCCTTGCCGCTTATATGGCCAGTATGTGTGGGCTGATTGCAGCGTTGATGGCCTTTTCTTTTATACGAGTCGTTTTATCGAGCGTAGTAGAATAAGAATAAGTACTCCTTCATATTGAAAAGAACTCGTTTTTGGATAGCGACATGACCTTAAAAAGTACAAATTTGACCTCTTATTTTTATAATAATATTTATCGAAAAGTGATATATGTGTATTTTTATGAAAGTATTTGCCAAGACAAATCTATTTATATATTTTTCACATTTTCAAACTTAATAATTTAAAAGTTATTCATGATTTATATTTGCAATGTTTAACTCAAACCTTGTCCAAAGCGACTTCCTTTTCAATATGGAGGGAGTACTTATTTATTGCAGATACATGTTTGTTCCTTATTTTATATTATAAGTGTTAATCAAATTTACTGGATCAAACTTTCAAAACCATGTGCATTTCTTACTTTAGAACTAAAATTCATTTTTTTAGGGGAAAGTAAAATTCATGAATGAGCATAGTGGGGGATGGAATACAAATCCTTTTGGTTTATATGCAGGAGCATCAGTTTCTAACTTTCTATCTATGCTTTTGCTTGTACGACCAGAAAGTCAAGAGTACAAGCTAATAAGAACTTGCATATTGATACTAATCCATGCAGAAACTTGTAGAAAATTGTAAGATAACAACTATAGATCCAAATATTATGAAATTAATTTTCTTGGATTGATAACATGTTAGGGAACAAAGAACTAATTTCCATAGGTTATTAAACCATATCATCATGTGCAGTTCGCTGTTTCCTTACACATATAAACAACTTTACATAGATAGATAGATAGATGAACAATAACTACTAGTATTACAAACAAATTCTTTCTCCAGCGGCTCAGACTCAGATCCGGCGCAGAGATGCCAGTCGCCTCTCCAGATCGTCAACTTCAGCAGAGGATTCGGGTGGTGCCGCTTTCCTTGCAGGAGCCGCAGCATTACTGCAGAAACCACAATTTGCTCAGCAAAGGCAACATGCAGAGACAGAGGGCAGACGGTAGACATAAATTTAAATGGCGTGGTGTTATCAGTTGAAAAATCATTTGCATACCGTGCGTGACTGTTATCGACTTTCTTGTTAGTCGCCCGATGCGCCCTTTAGGAGCAGAAGAAAGCTACATTTTGCCGAAAGCACACAGTATAAGTCAGAATCAAGATTCAGTCAGTATCTGCACAACAGACCAACTGCCATGTGTTGAAAGATACCTGAGAAGCCACATCGACGCCAATCTCGTCAAGGACCTGCATACCATGGATGACATTTCCGTGATCTGGTGGAAATCAAAGCAGAATTCCTTACAAGGTGGTATTCTGAGAACTTCAGGTTACCTGGTTTGTAAGCTCTTCTGTTTCCTCCTCTGCCTCATCTTTGTCAAGTGTTTCATCAATGGCATCCGACATCATCTCAAGCTGTATGGAAACAGACATTTCAATGTGAGACACCTATAAGCCTGTAACAACATTCTTTTGATGCAACAGTCCTGGAATGATATTGAACTCTGATCCCTCAGAAAAGATTAACAACTTGATATCACATTTCATAGCTTAGCATACTAGCAAGCAGCAAATATTGTAAATGACAAGATTATTTGTAGGATGCTAAGAGGTTCTGCGAGCATATGGATGGTAACTGTTCTACGTAAGGGATACAAGCTTGATAGTTTTGAAATGTGTGAGACATATCAGTCAAGACTCAATACTCAGGATCGAAACCCAATACACAGTTGTTCTACTTCAATATGTCTTATAATGCCAGTGCTCTAATTGATTTATGTCTATAGCAACTCAGTGGCCATGCCTGAATTATATGACAAGTTCCAGCTTTGAACTTTGAAGTAAAATAAACAAGCCAGCACAGTGACAATGTTATTACCGTCATGTCCAACTGCGTTGATTGTTTCTGGAATTCTCTCATGACCTTTATCTGTTTTGCCGGTTCCATTTGCTGAAATGTGCAGTGAAATATACAAGTCACTTAGAAGATAATCCAAAAAGAAGCAAAAAATTCTTAAGAGGATGTGTTGATACCGAATAACAGCTAACATGGCTGTCTTCCATCTTACCTTATTCATTGCTGCCATAGCTTTGCTTGCACCTTTCATTCCAGCAGAGATCGAAGTGCCAGCATACATTGCCTGAATGAAAATGGATGTGTTAATCACAAGTTAGTTTTGTCCATAATCAGAACAGAAATAAAAATAATCAAACAGGAAGGTGGCCATGCCTGTGTGTGAGTAGCTACTCCACGAATCTGTGCCCGTGTGCCTTGCAAATTGAGGATTTGTTGTCTCAGCCTGACAAGTTGCCGAGCTAATATTTTGGTTGCAGCCTTGAGAAATCCAAATAATCTATTATCAGAACATAGGCCGAAGAGAATTGGGGACCACAGATCTCACTCAACTTACTAATAGACTCACCTCATTTCCAGTCTTGGCAGTCTTCTTTATCTCTGCGACCAGCCTTTTTCTCCTGCATAATTACGAAATTACCAACAGCAGATAATACAATGGCATAATACAATTTGCACATAGATAGGTCGCATGGCCCCACCTGCTGGGCCCATAACATAAGTTGCCATGCCATTCTGTGGCTTCTACTTCTAGCAAGGGAAGTCATAGAGGTGAATTAACAATATAAAAATATCAAAGGTAGCTCCATGTACCCTCCCTCCAAACAGATAAACATATTTGCTAGAGTAGGGGAAGTTAAGAAATAAACTAATAACAAAGAGTTGCCCAAGACAGCTAATGTATGACACTCCTCTAGACCAGAGAGCACTCACACCTCGCACCACATGAGGAGGCTAGCAAGGGGCACAAGGATGTTGGGCTTCTGCTTCTAGATTTTGGCTAGAGCTTGGTAACCATTGTAGTATGTCAGACCACAACAAGAACACAGGATACTGTAGTAACTGTACTAAAAATTGCATATATTCAAATAACAGACAATGGTAGTTATATGAAAATGTTTCAAGCAGCATACGGCATACCTCCATTTGCAGGGAACCAATCTCTCGCTCAACTCCTAAAATATGTAAAAACAGGGAGTTGGTGTCAGAAAATTAAACTAGCACACGGTTGCGAATTATGTAACCTAATCTGAAACTGAAGAGCTGCTCTGTAATCTGATTTCTGAACTTTATAACAAGAGAAACTATCAAATGCCAACTGATTTACCAAATTTTTTATATTTTGCTGATCCAGTAGTAAGTGTGGCAGCAATTGCTGGATTCTTTAGCATCACCACAGAGCAATATGAAATAAAAGGCTAACAGCTCTGCTACCTTAGTGCCATTTTTAAAAATTTGAAGAGCTACTGTAATTTGGTATGCCAAATCTGTAACATGCAAGTTATGAAATATCCACCTACATCTCAGATTCATGAACATGTGCTAGTCTCATTCAATATAACAAAGGTTGACTAGCAAATGTCTCAGCAATTCCTAAAATTTCCCAGGATGCCAGGGTAGCAATGCGAACTGATATGCTGCTACCAGTAAAATCATCAGCAGTGGCAAACAGCAGTGCTCAGTTGCTCACCCCGCGTGGCGACCCCCATCTCACGCTTGCTGGTCCGGAGAGCCTCTGCAAGTGGCAAACAAAAACAAACAACAGTTCATCAGCACAGGAGTAAGCTCAGCACGCGAAGCTTGTGATCCGCATTTTCCACCAACGAATTAACGGAGAAGCCGCAAAGCGTAACGGAGCGCTTGACTCCTCCCCTCCCTCCCACAGAAACGCACACGAGTTGCCCTAAAACCCTAGCCCCAACCAGGCCGCCTCCCCCACCCGGTCCGCGGAGGCAGAAAGAAATCCACGGAGAACCTCGCCTCCGGAGTCCGGACTCCGGACGGCACTTCCACCCCGGACTAATCGAAGCTACGGCGGCGGCGAAACCTCCCCAGATTTCTCGCGGACCCCGAAAAGGGACCCCATCATCCGCCCGCGACAAAGGAAATCCGAAAGCGAGTAGCCGCACCTTTGGGATCCACCTTCTTCCTGAAGATGTTCATGGCTGCCGGATCGCCCGGGGCACGAACCGCTCGCGGAAGGGGGAGGAGGAGCTGACCGCCCTCGGGCCGGCCTGGCCTCAGTGTGCTCTGCTCGCTCCCCGCCGCAGCGCAGATGGGGTCGCACGGGAGAGAGCGGGGGTGCGGCGCGTGCTGTGTGGGAAGGGAGAGTGGGGGAGGCGGAGGACGGCGCCGCGCGAGGACAGCCGAGCCCAACGGGTAGTAGTTGCAGGCTTTTAGGTCACTCCAGTCCAGGCTTTAGTAGCCGTTGCAGGTGGAAAAACAACACGCGACGGTACCCGCACCTGGACCCGATCACGCTCTGAAATGGAGTGTGGGGTCCGTAGAGAGGTGGGACCCGAATGTCATTGGCGTTATTTAAGAGAGTACGGGGAGAGAGACCAGTCCGGCAGCGCCTTGGGATTTTTTTTTTTGACAAACAGCGCCTTGGGATTGGAGACTGGACGAACCCACACCACTTTTCCCTGTTTTTCTTTTTGTCTTTATATTGGAAATGGTTTATTTATTTATACTATTGATTTCCTGCCGTTTACTTTTTATTATTTAAGGTCAAATGGTATGCAGGGGATTATTTCACTGATCGTGCCACCGATTTATATTTCCTTATTTTCTAAATACGAACATGGGACTAGTTAATTTCTTAGTTTTTTTTTTAAGATAAAGATACATTTCTTAGTTATTTATGTCTATTTTCAAAATGCATATCCTTTGTTTAAATCGACTAACGAGGAACGAGGGGGACAAAACCTCAAGAATTCATCCTACTTATCCAGTTAATTAAAACCTCCGACGCCATGTGCCACTCACGTGATGCAGGCGATGAAACTGCGAGATGAGAGTGTCGACATTAGGTGAGAATTCTAGAAAAGTCTCAAGAATGCTAAATTTACTCATTCCCAATCCCAAATGAAGTTATATGGGTCATCACATGCGTATAATAGAGTATGCGGCCATGGCTAGCAAGATGTCATCGAGATTCCTAAGAGCATCCTCAACTGTTTGTCAAATAGGCTTTGCATTTATGTATTTGTAAAAAAGTCTAAAAACACTTATCCAACGGTTTGGCAAATAGAATTGACATTTTGGTTAACTTGGTAAAAATATGGGAAGGACTCCCATTTATGCCAAGCCGGCTTAGGCTTTGGCATTGCTCGCTCGTCAGAATTCCTCCCCACGCGTACTTCCGTGCATGCGTCGCGCCTCCCTCAGCCGTAATTTTCTTTTTTGTCAAGTGAATAATGTTAAACCATTGGAAATTGTCTTTTTTTTTTAGCTTTGCCATATTTAGTTGGAACTTAGCAAACTCTCTCATTTAGCAAATGAAATATACAAAAAGATTGGGGATGCTCTAATAAGGTCGTGTTTGTTTTAGATTTTTCATTTAGATTTGGGCCTAAATCTGTAATCAATTTGTAGACCCAATTTACTTTGGGCCTAAGCCATTCCCAGGCACAACCCAATTTAGCTCCGTTTGTCAGGAGTTCACAGATGAAGCCGTTTTTATTCCAAATGTAAACATTTAGGGCATAATTCAACAATACCATCTTATTCTACTTATCGGCCAACCAAGGCAAAACACTCAAATAGAAGTGTTTTTTTTTTTTTTTTTGAGAAACTGCGAAGAAATTTGCTAGCAAGACAAGCAAACCGGTCTGAATCACACCAATTGACGGCCCGAATTTCACAAGGTCAGAATTGAACTAGAATAATTACCAAATTAGATTAGCACAACAATTAACAGCCCAAATTTCACAAGCCCAAAAATTGGCCTGTAGCTTAAAGTCAGCTCAGCCCGCACTCAGATCGACCAGCACAGTCCAGACCCGAAGCTACAGAAACAAATTAGCTTTGTGTTTGTTGGGGCGCGCCAGGCCCAGCCAGCAGTGCAGCGGCGGGGCGACGCTGGAGGGCCTAAAGCGACCCTCCCCCTAAACAAATAAACTCTGTCCGAGACAGATTCTTCTCAGCCTTGGCCGAGAAAGGTACATGAACCCAAGTGTTGCCGTTCCGTGCGCTTTTCATTTGTAGCTCTCTCCCTCCGCGATCAACTCTCGGTAGCCGATGTGGTGCTAACGCTTTGCCTCTTCTTTCTTCCAGGTTCCAACTAACGCACGCAACAGCTTGTTGTCAAAATTGTCAAAAAGAAAGAAAAACGCACGCAACGGCTGCGGGGTTCGGGTGGCCTGAGCGATGGAAGCGAACGTGGGCCGTGTTGTATGACTGGGCTTCGCGTCACGTCCGGCCCATCGCTTGAACAGGGCTGTTGCCTCGTATAGATTCGTTCGACGCTGTTTCGTGCTGGACCACAGCGAGGGAGCATTGCCGGGCGAAGTTCCGACGACATACGCCGCGAGTCCGGTCAGCAGCAACACTTTTCAATGAATTGTGATTTTGTGGAGTCATATGCATGTATCTGGCACACAATCATGTCGTTATTAGCGGCTTATATATAATTAGTTTTTTGAAAGAAGGCTTATATATAATTAGTGAGCTAACTAGTGTGTAACGTGGATTAAGATCTGCAACTCCCAGCGTTTGGTAGTCGTCGTAGTAGTTTATTCAGATATAATACTCCTGCTTACATCCAAGGTTCGCTCATGAGGACACCTGGCCAAGACAAGGAGCCGCTAGGCGCGCTAGCAGTACAAGCAAAAGGCCAGCTTGTCAGCGGCGGCGCGCGGAACCAACGGGACCTACCCCGTGAGGCCGCGACAACAGCAGTACAGGATAAAGGACACGTATTCTCGTTGGTTGGGTGTGTGCGCAGTAGTATGATCGATGTATGATCGTGTTGTACACTTGCATATTCAACACACTCAATCATATGGAAATGATGATGATACGGTGTTCATTCTCGGATCTCTTGTGATGGTCTCACGCGGACGCCTTCCCCACAACCGGAGGAGGCACGTCCAGGTGCAGAGACCGCCGCCGCTATAGCTTCAGCTTAGCTGTGGCGGGGGACACGCGTCTGCTCACCGCCGAAGACGACTGGACGAGACGAGCGCACCTCTCACGCACATTCAGCCCACAGAGTTCAGTTGATCGATCAAGATCCGTAGATGGGTTAGCATCACATTTGTGTTTTGTTATCATAGCTTTTTTTCAGCCGTAGTGATAGTTTTGAGCATTTAATTAATTATCTAATAGTGTGGACTAATTGTGCGATGATAAGTTTGTGAGTTAGTATTTACTAAAAAGTTAAGGCAAACGATGGATCAAGTACCCCCTTCAACAATGTTTGGATCATGGCCAAGCAAGTTCTTTAGAAATGATCGCGATCATGTCATTAATTTATCAATGTTTGTTTAATTTTCCTTATTTTGGTGCTTCCATCTCCAAATGTAATGGATCTAAGTTTGTCCTCCTAAATTTGACTAAGGTTATTGAGATGAGCATTAACATTTACTAGATCAAATATGTATTTTTTTTAAAAAATCTATTTCCATGGTTTGACTTAGAACTAAATTACACAAATGAACGCTCAACAAGGCACATATGTCTGGATTTGACACGATGGAATTTAGTCACATGATTTGAGCCTCCTAAGTCAACGGTTTTGGTGTTGTTGGGTAAACATTGACAATCCTTGTGTTTTAGTTATAGAGATAGAGGTGTAGAGATAGACATTCGTGGCTCGAAGATGGCTTATTGCAAGGCCATTGCAGTTTTGCAATTACCGTTGCGTTTTCCCATCTCGTGCATAGAAAACAATTAAATGTTCCGCACCCGCCTTTGCCGTATCCACCCTCTGTTCAGGGCCATCTACAGAAGTTTAGGACTTGAGAGTGAAATGTAAATTACCCCATCCAATAGTGCATGTTGTTGGTGTGGGAGGGGGGCACATGCCCTTAAGGTCAGAAATAACTGTTAGTTCTAGGGCTGAACCCTAGAACCCGGTCGGTAGAACACATGAAACACAAGACTAAGTGGAACCAATGTAACATAAATTGTATTCCATTCAATCTCCTCTTACAACACCAAAGAGGGTATATTTATAGGAGCCCGTAGGCATTTACATGACGCTAATGCCCTTAGGCCTTTTTCCCTAAGTCACCAAGCGTCTCGAAGCAAGGGGTGTAACCGTCACATCTGGGGCAACCTCCTGTGTCCACTGAATGGCCGACAAACCTGGGTCCACCCTCCAGGGACCGTCTCTCACCCGCGTCAACGTCGGCTTCTTTCCTGCGAGGTAAAGTCAGTTACAAATCGACACCTGAATTGGCCAGCCTGATTCGTCGCCCATACCGAATACACATGTCTAGCCCTTTCGGTATTCCGCTCATTCAAGCATCAAAGGGCGGCCCGCTGCTTCTCGACAACGCCCCGTGGCATCGCTCGCTGCTGATGCCATTCGTCATCTCGATCGAATGGGTCAACCGTTTCGGATGATGAGCCGAAACTGATGATCATGACCATGTTGAAGGGACGGGGTGCTGCGGCCCCGGTTGCCCCCAACAATAACTTTCCCACTAGGAGAGTCAATTTTCAGTGCACAAAGACCGCAAACATGTAATACACACATTGTCTTTTGCCCTCCACTCGGCAAGCAGGAGGTGGCAAAGGCCTCTCACGGGGCGAGCCATGGTGACCATTGTTACCAACTGTTTTTTTTTTTCATATATCGTGGTAATTCGTTTGTCTTAACTGATCCTAGATACAAATGTTGACATAAGACCACTTAGCAGTGGGTTTGTAGATGGCTAAAGCAATTTATAGCCAGTGTATTTATTATGAATTGCTACTGCAGATAAAAGACAGTGCCAACATCTCCCATGTACTGAATTCCATACTACAGCTAATCTGAGCTATATTTTCTAAAAAAAAAAGCTAATCTGAGCTATAGAAAGACGCTGCATAACCATGAACAAAATCTGGAACAGATTCGGGAATGCCAAAGGTAGTACCAAACACAATGGTCTTCGCAGTTGAGAATCTACCCAACCGAGTACCGGCTCTGCTTTGCTCAGTCTCCGGGGTCACTGCAGCTTGTATCGTACGTACGGTTGTACCTTGATGTCTCCCCCACGTGTGGAAAACCACGTGAACGGTGAGTGGCACAGATCCAGCGCCGACGCCCTGCAGGGACACAGCGCCCACCTCGGCGGCGACGTGGACTCACCCAGCACATGCACAACCCAGACGCGCGGGGCGCCATTAACTGTGGATATGCTGCAGCCTGCAAGTGCCAGCTCACGCGCCGATGGAGTGGAGCTCAATCTGATCAATCCGATGCGCGCGATCCGCCGCTGGCCCTCATCACACGATCGCCGCTGTCCCGGCATCCGAGGACACGTACCTACCGGCTACCCGACCCCGATCCCGTCGGCGATCCCGGCGCCGCCTCAACCCGCGCCGTGGCGTGATTCCTGACTCGCCCACTGACACTGACACTGACACTGACTGAGTGACTGATGGTGCCCGCACGACAGCGGCGCACCGGGGCCCGGCCCTCGTGTGCGCCTGGCGCGGAAGCTTCCGGCCACCGTCGGGTGGGTGTACGTGGGCGCGGCGAGGCGACCCGTCCAGCGGAGCGTTGAGCGTTTCGGTTGCGACGTTTCCAGCCACCTTCGCTTCAAGGCTCAGACGGGACAGGACACGTCCGTACACTAGCTGTCGTCGGGCGCAGCTACCATGCGTCCATGCGCTGCCTTCTCCTCTATATAAAGGCGCCAGTTCGAGTGGACTAGGCCGCATCGAACTCATCAGTTGTCTCTCACATCTCGAGCTCGAATTCATCTTCGTGTACTAGGCTACTAGCTTCCACCTACGTCGTCCTGCTGCCTCTGCGGCCGAGAGAGAGAGAGATGGAAGCAGCGTACGCGGCAATGCCGTCGCCACAAACGAAAGCCATGGGCGTGGTGGACAAGCTCAGCTACGAAATCTTTTCCTTGCTCGAGAGCAAGTTCCTCTTCGGCGCCGGCACGCCGGGCAGAGCGTTTCTTGACGGTGGACGCGTGCGGGTGCTGTCCATCGACGGCTGCGGCGGCGCGGGCGGCGCCGAGGACGCGCTCCTGGCGGCCGCGGCGCTCGCGAGGCTCGAGTCCGGGCTGCGGGAGCAGGCCGGGGACCCTGACGCGCGCGTGGCCGACTTCTTCGACGTGGCCGCGGGCGCCGGCGCTGGCGGCGTGCTAGCCGCGATGCTATTCCTCAGGGGCCCCGACGGGCGGCCAAGGTACACGGCGCAGCAGGCGCTCGCGTTCGTCGCCGGAAGCGTCGGGAGGAAGGACTGGTGTGGCCGGCGCGGGCGGCGACCATGGGCGAAGCTCTTCCGCGGCTCTCGGGACGGCGGCGAACGCATGCTCCGCCGGGTGTTCGGTGACGCGACGCTCAGGGACACCGTGGCGCCGCTGCTCGTCCCCTGCTACGACCTCGCCACGGCTGCGCCCTTCGTGTTCTCGCGCGCCGACGCTGTCGAGAGCGACAGCTTCGACTTCCGCCTTCGCGACGTCTGCGCCGCGACCTGCGCCGACCGTGGCGCGTTCGCCGACGTGAGGTCCATCGACGGCGTCACGGGCATCGCCGCGGCGTGCGCGGGCGTGGCGGCCATGGGCAACCCGGCCGCAGCGGCCATCACACACGTGCTGCACAACAAGATGGAGTTCCCGCTCGCTGCCAGCGTCGAGGACATCCTCGTCTTCTCCATCGGCACCGGCTCCTCCGCCACCAGCGGACCGCCGAACACGCCCGCATGCTCACCGTCACCGCGCGAGCTCGCACGCGTCACGGCCGAGGGTGTGGCGGACATGGTGGACGAATCAGTGGCCATGGCGTTCGGGGACGCGTGTCGAAGCAACTACGTCCGTATCCAGGCCGGCAGGAAATCGTCGGCGCCTCTCCACGCGGAGACGGCGGCCGCTGCCGCAGAGGCGATGCTAGCGCAGCGGAACGTGGAATCGGTGCTATTCCGCGGACGGAGGCTGTCGGAGCGGACGAACGCCGAGAAAGTGGACACGCTGGTGATGGAGCTGATCAAGGAGCAGGAACGGCGGCGGAGCAGCCCGTTCCCTAACGTGGCTATCAAGCAGGTTGCTACACCGCGGCTGTCGTCGGCGACTACGGTATCGTCGGGCACCGCGACGGCGCGGACAGCGTCGTCGATGCCGTCACCGGCGTCGTGGGATTCTCGCCGATAGTGGAGTTAATTTAGGACGTGACATTATCAGTTATCTAGTGTACATGCATGCAACTGAGTTTGGAAATGAATTTTATCATGACAATTCACTGAGCACAACAGTTCTAGCACGATCACTGGAATGCCCTCTTTTTTACATCACACCTGCTGCTCATCAAACGCCTGGAGTCGCAATTTATCGGCCGGTGGCATTGTGTCAACAGTCAGGGACAAGAGATCAGGAGGGGCTGTGTAGGCTAGAGCAAGGCAGTGTATTTCCTCAAATTACAAGCGAAGCTTAACAGAAAGGACCTGTCAGAATTGAAGTCTATAATTGAACTGCAAGAAACTGTAAAGTATATGTGGTCTTATCTTCCTAAGTAAGCAAACACTTGCTCACCCCAAAAGGCCAAAACACATTAGTTTCCATATCACATATTTCAGTCAAACAAATTATGCCATAGCCCATATGAACCCTCAAAAATGCAAGTTTCTTGTACCGAATGGAAGAGGCATGTAAGATGGAAACAATACAGTATATCCATGCAATGCTCGAAGGAACTCTGGGAAACGCAACAAACAATCTAGCAAATTTAGTGCACATAACCAAACTAGCTGTCCATAGAACCAATACACAAGCCTTTCAGTGCACATAATCAAACTAACTGTTCACAGCACCAAAACACAAGCTTCCTTTGTTAGAAAGGTAGCTTGCCACCAAAATAGTTCTACATATATAAAGGATACCAGATACAATGAGAAAACATATTCGATGGCTGGGGGCACCTCGTACCTTCAATCCTCTTGGGCATATAAGGCTAAATATATCTTACTACTAAAAATCCCCAAAAGGTGTCGTAGCCGCGCTAATCGGCCTGCCTCTCCGACGTAATTAGCGCTAATCACCGTAGCCTCCCTTCACTAAAAAAAAAAAAACCACAGCCTCCCCCTTCCTTCCATCTGTTGACCCGGAACCGGCTCTCCCTCGTCTCGCCAGCCCCCGCCGCCGCACCCGCACCTCGTCCTCGCCCATCCGCTGCTCGCCCCCGCCCCGCCCCGTCCCCCGCTCGCCGCCAGCCACTGCTCTCCCCGACGCCAGCCGCTCCTCCATCAGCCTCGCCGCAGCGGCCGTTCTGCTCCGCCTCTTCTTTCGCCGGTACGTGGTTGTCGGAAGGAATTTTCGCCCGACAGTTTGGCATCTACTCTCCGCCGTCCGCCGCTCCCCCATGCCCGCCATCCTCACCTTCTCCGCCGTCGCGCTTGCCGCAGCCGCCGTCATTGCCCGAAGTAAGGGGGCCGTAGTCCTTGTCTGCCAACCCCGACTTCGCCATCATCCGTCAGTGTCCTGCAGACCCAACGCAGACGGAAGACGCCGGTAGTCGCCGCGGCTGGTTCGTCAAGATCCACGAACTCCATTCTCCCTCACTGAAAGCTCCAGTTTGGTTTTGGTAATTAATGACACTCAACGTTGCTAATGCTTTGCTCTAAGTGTGGTTAGACACATAGCAACGTGACGATGGATGATGGAGCATGGCGATCACGGTGATAAACATGAAGGATGTGAAGTGATCGAGCTCCGATGGAGGCCCATGGAGATCAAGGTGAAGGTATACTTGATAGGGCTTTCCGGTTTAGTGGTCGAGACACTTAGCGAGTGTGACCACATTTAGGATCGATAACCGACTATCAAGAGGGGTTTCCTCGGTTCATTCGCGGTCCTAAGTGCCTCTAGTTGTGACTTTGCATGATGCATGAGAGACTAACTAGAGGGCTAACTCTTGCGCGACATTTCATGGATGAAATGCTAACTCCAAGGCTTGAGATTGGATCAACTCTTGGTGGAGTTAGTGCCCAAGGCAAGGGAATTGATTTGGATCAATTTGGAGCAAGTTTGGCGCATGAAATGACGATCACAAGGCGCTGGACGCTGGTGGCAAGAGCGCCGGACTCGGCTGAGACGCGTCCGGCGGCTTGAGCGCTGGCGCGCGTGTGGCTTGGCCACCGTTGCGTGCTCCGGACGCGGCTTGGGCGCGTCTGGCGGCTGGCCGAACGCGCACCAGAAACTTTCTGGGTTGGCTTGTCTCGCGAGGCTCGCCCGTCGGACGCACGGCGGACGCACGCGGCGGACGCCGGAGGATCACTGTGCAGCGTCCGGCGAACGATGACGTGGCCACTTCAAACTCCAACGGTCGGCTGACTGCGGCACGGCAGAGAGCGGCGGACGCGTCCGCCGGCAGAGCGCCGGAAGTCGTCAGCCGAGGGCAACGGCTCTATTTCGACCTTGGGTCTATAAATAGAGGGTTGGCCGGCTTGGGGACTCTCTCTTCGTCATTTCTACACACTTGAGCATACTTTGAGCAGGAGAGACACTCCCCCACTGTAAGGTCGAGATGGCGGACTAGAGGGGGGGGGGGGTGAATAGTCCTTTTTAAAACTAATCGCTCTGGCTAACCGATATAAGTGCGGAATTAAATCTATCGGCCTAACCAAGACTTTCACCCCTCTATCTATGTCTCTAGATGCACCTTGTAAAAGATCCTAAACAAGAAGACAAGGTGCCAATCTAGCTAGTGCACACTAAACAAGTCTAGCTTGCAAGGTCACACAAACCTAAGCAACTAGTACTTTAGCAACCGGGTGTGCACCTACACAATTCTAATGAGCAAAAGCACAAAGCCAACCTAAGCTCACTAGATGCTCATGGACAAAGCTACACAAGCCAAACCCAAGAGCTCAATCTTACTTAACTACACAAGCTAAGCAAGGCAACTTACTCTACTTCTAGCTACACAAGCAAGAAGGTGATTAACAAGCTACACAAGCTAACTAATCACTAGAGCAACTACACAAGCTATACAAGAATGTAAGGAATGTAAATACAAAGCTTGTGAAAGAGATTGCAAACCACCGCGAAGTGTGGACGCAAGATGACTCGGCGATTTTTCACCAGTTCACTTGGTTGCCCCCAAGCTACGTCCCGTTGTGTCGACCAACACCTTCGGTGGTTCCTCCGGTCTTTTCACCTAGATGGTTCTTCGGTGTGACCCTCAAGTCACTTGCCCCTCAAGGCACGCCCCGCAAGGCACCGCAAGACACCACTCTCAAGTGAGCCCCTCAAGGCACCGAGCAAACCCACACACTCAAGGGTGGTAACTCAATGACACGCGCAATCCAATAGGGCTACTCTTCGCGATCCCCGCGAGGTGAGCACCGAACCTCTCACAATCTCTTCTCCGGAGCACCGTATCTCCACGCGTGCTACCACGGAGTCTCTTGCCACCAAGCCGTCTAGGAGGTGACAATCCTCCAAGAGTAACAAGCTCTCCGGCTTGCAACACAACCACCTAGTGCCACAAATGCAATCTCACAAAGCACTCGCACTAGAATCGCTCTTCTCACACTATCGGATGGTCACTACCAAGCATATGTGAGTTAGAGGGCTTCCAAGCACCACCACACAAGGCAACATAGCCAGGGCGTGCTCAGCAACCGGCCACAGCCGGCCAAGACTCATATTTATAGCCCCAAGGGCTGAAAGAGCCGTTGCCACCTCGGCAACCGACTTGCCTGCGCGGACGCGTCCGGCCACCACCGCCGGACGCTCCAACCCGCGTCCGGCGCACCACGATGCGCCACGTGTCCTAGCCGTTTGAACCCGACCGTTGTCGCCTAACGGCTAGTCCCAAAGCGCACTCAGGAAACCTGCGCCGGACGCGTCCCGCCCGGGCCGCCGGACGCGTCCGGCGCTCACGCAGACCGCCCGCGCGCCAGAGCCGCCGGACGCCAAACAGTGACTTCGCCCGAGTCCGCTGCCGCGTCCGGCGCGTCGCGAACGTGCTCACGCGGCACTCGGCACCGGGTTTAGTCCGAACCGGCGTGCGCCGGACGCGCTCCTCGGCGTCCGGCGCTCGCGCCGCCGAGCGCCCCGCCCACGCCAACCTTCCACGCGCCGGACGCGTCCGGCCCCGCTGGCGCGCGTCCGACCGCGCGTCCGGCGCTTGTAAATCCATGATTTACACCCATCGAAAACGCGATCTTCTCCACCATGCTATCCCACAAGTATACCAACTTGACCACCATAGATAGCATGTTTCCAACAACAATTTGCATCCGGCGCAATGGAAAATATGCCTCCAATTTTCCCGAAAGCGCCGAATCCCGCCGCAAGCTCGGCGGGAGGGAGAGAGGACCCAAGCCCAACTCAACCCTACAAACCACAAACATTCGCCACCTTTGTAAATGTGCCAACACCACCAAGTGTACAACTCCATGTGCTTGTGTGTTAGCATTTTCACAATCATTTTCAAAGGATTTTCTCTTCAACTCACCACGCCACTCGATCCTAGCACATCGCAATGTTAGATCGCTCAAGTGGCACTAGATGACCGATATGCAAACAAGATTACCCCTCTTGATAGTACGGCCATTTATCCTAAATCCGGTCAAGTACTACTCTACTCAACCTTAGACCGGTGAAATGAAATGCCCTAGGTTATACCTTTGCCTTGCGCATTTCCATCTCCACCGTCTTCCTCCATTGTGCCAATGCAACAACATGCACCGACACGATCATCAAATGATATGATCCACTTCATATCATCATGTGACACTCTTGGTCCATCGATCTTGACCTCACTTGCTCTTCACCGTTGCGTCGGTCCATCGGCGCCAAGTCTTGCCCACCATCGCATGGTCCTTCGCTTCGCAGCCTCAACTTGCCCTTCACACTTGCAACCGGTCCATCAAGCCAAGCCTCATCTTGATCTTCACCTCTTGGTCACATGACTCCATGTCATGTCTCATTTACAATGAGCTCCTTTATCAACTCATGTGTTGAGCCTCACAACATCTCCAAGCCATCTCCACCATGGCATATGTTGCTCACACACATGTACCTGTGAACTAACTCCTGTGTATCTCAACCATCACACATGTTAGTCCACCTAAAGTTGTCACTCAATTATCAAAACCAAACAAGGGCCTTTCACCCACTCATCTCTTTGATTCCTTTGCTAATCTTGAGAGAGATTTGAGTGAGAACAAGTGATTTGCATTGAGAGTTGCATCTAGAGGCACTTGTTCATCGAGTGAGCTGCGGATTCTTGTTACTCTTCGGTGATTCCCGTCACCGTAGACGGTTTGGAGCAGCGGGTGGTGGTTGAGCTCGAGTTGGTGATTGTTCGAGGCCACACCGGGTTCTTGTGAGGGGTTCTTGATCCTTCCCGCGGAGTTCGCGAAAGGATACTCTAGTGGATTGCTCGTGGCTTGTGGATCCTTGTCTTGTGTGGAGATTGCGGCTCCCCATTGGGGTCTTTGGCACCGAGCCAATTGAGCGGGCAACTCACCAAGCAAGTGCATCGCCACAACGAGGATTGTGATTGTGCTTGAGCATCTCTAGGTGATTGGCTATCTTCTACTCTTCGCGGCGGTATAACCTTCTATCCTCTCTTTACCTACCGCATAGTAGAATTGCTTGTTGTGGTCGGTCGGGAACCACTCTTTGAGTAGCTTAAATCCCGTGGGTAGAACTACTTATTGTGGTCGGTCGGGAACCACTCATTGTGTAGAGTAAATCCCGTGGGTAGAATTGCTTGGTTGGTTTCGGTGAACCGACATTGTGTAGCTTGATCACCGTTGTTGTGTGTGCACTTTATTTGAGTAGCCTTGCTTGGTAGGACGGCTTGCATAGAGTAGTTGAAGCACTTGCTTTGCACATTTGCCGCCTTGCTATCTAATTGGGTTGTCTAGTATTCTTGCTAGAAATTTTATTAGGCTATTCACCCCCCTCTAGCCATTGTGACCTTTCACGTGGTATCGGAGCCGGCACCGTTTGTTTGAGTTGGATTAACATCCTACGGTGAAGCAATGGCATTGGTTATGCATATCAACAACACCAAGAAGGCACCATCATTTCGAGGTGATGACTATGCCAAATGGAAGCTCAAGATGAAGAGTCATCTCAAGTCAATCAACCTTGAGGTGTGGAAAGTGGTGGAAACAAAGTTTGAGCTTGTTGAGGGTGCGGTGCCAACACCGGCCGAAGAGAAGAAGCAACAAGCAAATGACATTGCCGTGAGTGCTTTCCATGAGGCACTTGATGATAAAGCTTTTGAGCTCATCAAGAACCTTGAGGTGGCTCATGACATTTGGAAGAAGCTAGAAGAAGCTTATGAGGGCACCGAAAGTGTCAAGACCGCAAGAGCCTACATGTTGCAAGAGAAGTTTGCAAGCTTCTCAATGAAGGAGGATGAGAGTGTGCCGGGAGATGTTCCATAGGCTCCAAGTCATTGTCAATGAGCTCAAGGGACTTGGGGAAGAAATCAAGGACTCTCAATTCTCCACTAAGTTCATGAGGTGTCTTCCCAAGAGATTTGACATGTTGAAGACCGTCATGGTGAAGACAAACTGACCATGAAGGAGAAGCCAACTCCCAACCAAGTCCTTCAAGAGATCATGGCCGATGATGAGTTTAGAGAAGATCATGAGAAGGAAGAGTTGGTGAAGAAGAAGAAGAAGAAGGAAAGTGAGAAGAAGGATGATGACAAGAAGAGTGTGGCATTCAAGGCCACATCATCCAAGAGCAAGGGCAAGAAGAAGAAAGAAGAGTCTTCAAGTGAAGATGAACCATGCTCTAGCTCAAGTGGGCAAGAAGAAGAAGTGAGTGAACAAATGGCACTCCTTGTGAAGAGAATGGGGAAGCTCATGAAGAAGGGGTACCGGTCCAACGGCAAGAGAAGCTCATCCAAGTCAAGTGACCGTCCCATGAAGTGCTTCCTGCAATAGCAAGGATCATCTCATTGCCAAGTGCCCATATGCAAGTGATGATGAAGATGCCATGAGGAAGGAGAGGAAGAAGCAAGAAAAGAAGAAGGAGGAGAAAGACTCCTCACACAAGAAGAAGAAGGGTGAATCTCATGTGGCAACTTGGGAGAGTGATTCATCTTCCTCAAGTGATGAAGATGATGATTCCAAGAAGAAGAAGAAGGGGCACGCAAGCATTGCCATTCAAGAGAAGCTTTCTCTATTTGGTGCTCCATCATCTTGCTTCATGGCCAAGGCCACTAAGGTAAAACCTCCACCCGATAGTGATGATGAGAGTGATGATGATGATGAGACCACAAAAGAAGAACTATGGGTCATGCTTGAGGATTGCAAAGGTGCTTTCAATGACTCTAGGAAAGAATGTAGGGGCTTGCGCAAGGATAAACAAAACCTTGAGCAAGAACTTATGGAGTTGCGGGCTTCTTATGAGAGTCTAAAGGTAGACCATGAGAAGCTAGAGATTGCTCACTCCAAGCTTGAAAAAGCTCATTCCTCTCTAATTGAGAAGCAAGAGAAAGTGCAATCACAAGTGGTGAACATAGAAAAGAAAAATGTGTCCACATCATGTGATTCACTTGATGACTCATTTGTTGTTGCATCACTTGGCCCTTCATGCTCTTATGCCTCTACTTCATCTAGTAGTGTTAGTCATGCATGTGATTCTACACTAGTAGTTGAGAATGAGTCTCTTAAGAAGGAAGTCAAGGAGCTCAATCACACCTTGGCTAAGGCTTATGGTGGTGAGGACCGCTTGCTTATGTGCTTGGGTAGCCAAAGAGCTTCTCTCTACAAAGAGGGATTGGGCTATACCCCCAAGAAAGGCAAGGCCGCTTTTGCTCCTCACAAGACTAGTTTTGTAAAGAACAATGGTAGCTATTGCAAGAGTTGCAAGCAAGTTGGTCATCTAGAGCATGCATGCAAGAACAAGAACACTAGTGCCTCCTCTTACAAGTTGAGTGCTTCTTACATGCTTGTTAAGAGTGAGAGTGGTGTGAGTGCTAGATTCATTGGTACACCATGGATGAGCTCAAAGAAGAAAGCTATTTGGGTGCCAAAGACTCTAGTGACTAACCTTCAAGGACCCAAGCAAAAGTGGGTACCTAAAGCTTGATGTCTTCTTGTAGGTCAATGATAAAGCCGGAGGGAGGCATTGGGTCCTTGATAGTGGTGCATCAAATCATATGACCGGTGAAGATAGTATGTTCAAGTCACTTGATAGGAATGACAATGGTGGATTCAACTCCATCACATTTGGTGACAATAGCAAGGGTGATGTCATGGGACTTGGAAAGGTTGCAATTTCCAATGAGAAGGATCTCTCCAATGTGTTGCTAGTTGATACTTTGAACTTCAATCTTTTGTCGATGGCACAATTGTGTGATCTTGGCTACAAGTGCATATTTGATGACAAGCATGTTGAAGTAGTAAGCAAGGATCAAGCAAATATCATCTTCAAGGGGTTTAGGCATGGAAGCTTGTACTTGGTGGATTTCAATGCTAGTGAAGCTCAACTTTCATCATGTTTGATTGGCAAGTCAAGCAAGGGATGGCTATGGCATAGGCGCCTAGGTCATGTTGGCATGAAGCAATTGAACAAGTTGGTGAAACATGATCTAGTGAGAGGCTTGAATGATGTCACATTTGAGAAGGACAGGTCTTGTAGTGCATGTCAAGCCGGCAAGCAACATGGGAACTCACATCCCAAGAAGAATGAGATGTCAACTTCAAGAGCATTTGAGTTGTTGCATATGGACTTGTTTGGCCCAACTCACTACACATCAATTGGGGGCAACAAGTATGGATTTGTGATTGTGGATGACTACACAAGATACACTTGGGTGTTCTTCCTCTATGACAAGAGTGAAGTCTATGATCTATTCAAGTCATTTGTCAAGAGGGTGCAAAATGAGTTTGACACTACCATCAAGAAGATTAGAAGTGACAATGGGAGTGAATTCAAGAACACAAGAGTTGAGGAGTTGTGTGATGAGGTTGGAATTGTGCATCAATTCTCACCAACCTACACTCCCCAATCCAATGGTGTAGTTGAGAGGAAGAATAGGACCTTGATTGAGATGGCAAGAACCATGCTACTTGAGTACAATGTGAGTGAGAAGTTTTGGAGTGATGCTATCAACACGGCTTGCTATTATAGCAACCGCCTCTATTGCCATGGGAAGTTAGAGAAGACTCCATATGAAATCTTGAATGGAAGGAAGCCCAATATTGCTTACTTCCGGGTCTTTGGTTGCAAGTGCTACATACTCAAGAAGGGGCAAAGACTTGGCAAGTTTGACAAGAGATGTGATGAGGGATTTCTTCTTGGCTACTCTACTTCTAGCAAGGCTTATAGAGTGTGGAACTTGGCTAGTGGGCTAGTTGAAGAGGTTCATGATGTTGAATTTGATGAAACCCAAGGCTCTCAAGTTGGAGATCAAAATCAAGAAGATGCGGGTGGAGATCAATTGAGCAATGCAATGAGACACATGGACATTGGTGACATTAGGCCGAGGCAAGTGGATGATGGTGATGAAGTGCAAGTGCCAACTCAAGTTGTGATTGATGATTCTAATGAGGCAAGCACAAGTGGTACTCAACATAATGATCAAGATCAAGGTCAAGCAAGCAATGCTAATGAGCTAGTTCTTCAACCCTCTCACATTGCAAGAGATCATCCTCTAGATCATATCATTGGTGATATTCAAAGAGGTGTGCAAACAAGATCAAGATTGGCTAGCATATGTGAGCACTACTCCTTTGTGTCATTCATTGAGCCAACAAAGATTGATGAGGCATTGAAGGATCCGGATTGGATAAATGCTATGCATGAGGAATTGAACAACTTCACTAGGAATGAAGTTTGGGAGCTTGTTGAGAGGCCAAAGAAGCACAATGTGATTGGAACCAAGTGGGTCTTCAAGAACAAGCAAGATCAAGATGGCTTAGTGGTGAGGAACAAAGCAAGACTAGTGGCTCAAGGTTACACACAAGTTGAGGGTCTTGACTTTGGAGAAACTTATGCACCGGTGGCAAGATTGGAGGCAATTAGAATCTTATTAGCCTATGCTTGCGCTCACAACATCAAGCTCTATCAAATGGATGTGAAGAGTGCATTTCTCAATGGGTTCATCAATGAGGAAGTGTATGTTGCACAACCTCCCGGTTTTGAAGATGACAAGAAGCCCAACCATGTCTACAAGCTCAAGAAGGCATTATATGGCTTGAAGCAAGCACCAAGAGCATGGTATGAAAGATTGAGGGACTTTCTCATATCCAAAGGTTTCAAGATGGGAAAAGTGTTGACACTACTCTCTTCACCAAGAAGATAGAAGATGACTTGTTTGTGTTGCAAATCTATGTGGATGATATCATCTTTGGATCAACAAATCAATTCTTTTGTGAAGAGTTTGCTAAGATGATGGCTAGTGAGTTTGAGATGTCCATGCTTGGAGAGTTGAGCTACTTCCTTGGTCTTCAAATCAAGCAAATGAAGAATGGCACCTTTGTGAGTCAAGACAAGTACATCAAGGACATGATCAAGAAGTTTGGGTTGCAAGATGCTAAGGCTATTAGTACACCAATGGGAACCAATGGTGGCTTGGACATTGATGATAGTGGCAAGATGATTGAGCAAAAGCTATATAGATCAATGATTGGAAGATTGCTATATGTGACCGCATCAAGGCCAGATGTCATGTTTAGTGTGTGCATGTGTGCAAGATTTCAAGCTTCTCCAAGAGAGAGTCACTTGACGGCAACCAAGAGGGTGTTGAGATACTTGAAGGGTACTCAAGATGTTGGTCTATGGTATCCCAAGGGGTCAAGCTTTGAGTTGATTGGATATTCCGACTCCGACTATGCCGCTTGCAAGATTGATAGGAAGAGCACAAGTGGAACATGCCAAGTGCTAGGAAGGTCTCTTGTGTCATGGTCTTCAAAGAAGCAAAATAGTGTGACACTTTCCACCGCCGAAGCCGAATATATTAGTGCGGGGAATTGTTGTGCACAATTGCTATGGATGAAAGCCACCTTGAAGGACTATGGGATCAAGTTCAAGCATGTGCCTTTGTTTTGTGACAATGAAACGCAATCAAGATGACAAACAATCCGGTTCAACATTCAAGAACCAAGCACATTGATGTGAGGCACCACTTCATTAGAGATCATCAACAAAAGGGTGATATTAGCATTGAAAGCATTGGCACCGAAGATCAACTAGCCGACATATTCACCAAGCCTCTTGATGAGAAAAGATATTGCAAGTTGAGTGAAAGGATCAAGATGCCCAAGAGGGGGGTGAATTGGGCTAATTCTAAAAATTATTGCGGAATTAAACCTACTAGCCCATGATTCACCCCTCGGTGCCTATGTGTGTTCCTAGACAATCGATTAACTAAAGTTTTGCACCCTAAGTTCCAATCCTATTCTAGCATGGCAATTCTATGAAAGTAATTGCGAGAATGTAAGTGCTAGAAAGTAAATGCGGAAAGTAAGGGGACAAGGAACACGGCGATCTTTTTCCCGAGGTATCGGAGAGTCGCCACTCTCCACTAGTCCTCGTTGGAGCACCCGCGCAAGGGTGTAGCTCCCCCTTGATCCTCGCAAGGACCAAGCGCTCTCTAGGGCTGATTCTTCGTCGCTCCGACGCGGTGAATCGCCAAGAACCGCTCACAAGATGAGTTGGGTCATCCACAAGCACCGCCGGATGATCACCAAGCTCCAATCACCACCAAGCCGTCTAGGTGATGGCGATCACCAAGAGTAACAAGCACAAACTCTCACTTGACCTCGCAAAGCCTAGGGAGAAGAGTGGATGCACACTAGCTACTCTCGATCTCTCATGAACTCATGGATTCTCAAATCTCTTCAAGTCATGAGGCTCTTGCAACTCTCCCCGCTCTCACAAAGTGTTTCTCGGTGAACAAATGAGCAAGAGAGCCGAAATGTAGAGGGTGGGGTTGTATTTATAGCCAAGAGCCAAAATCCAACCGTTACCTCGATTTCAGCTCAGACGTGAGCGCCGGACGCGTCCGGCCGCTCACCGCCGGACGCGTCCGGCGCTTTATGGAATTCAAACGGCACCCTAGCCGTTGGGCTACAGTGCGGGCTCCGGACGCGTCCGGCGCCTGCGTCCGGCGCGTCCGGCGCGCGACTGACCTGCAGAGCCCGATTCCAGAAACTCTCTGGTCCGCGTCCGGCGCACGCCGGACGCCAGGGCCACGCGTCCGCCGCTCAAGGCAGACCAAGGACGACTTCACCGTGCGCCGGACGCGTCCGGCGCCCACGGCTGGCGCGTCCGGCGCCTGTTGAAGCTCCCGTTTCCACTTGATACGCGATCCTTTGAAAACGGCGACGACTTCAACAACTCTCAGGGCTTATACGTAACTTCCTAGCGCTAAGATTTCACCAGTGTGCACCACACCTAAACCCGAGACTCAGCTAGGTCAAGCTACCCATTTGCACCCCTTAATAGTACGGCCAAAGGAGAAAACAAAGTCCTAACGACTAATCCGATGTCTCTCAACACCTTCGACAATCGGAACTAACCGTCCTTAACCTTGTCGTCCAACCTTTGAAAACCGAAACGATTTCCATCGCTAAGAGGGCATGCCAACCAAATTGCCTGAGATTCCATTACCATGACCTAACTCACATTGTTTCTGCAAAACATACGTTAGTCATAGTAATCTACATTGTCATCAATCATCGAAACCCACATCAAGGGGCCTAGATGCTTTCAATCTCCCCCTTTTTGGTGATTGATGACAACCTCTGGAGTATGAAGAGTTTAGTTGAGGTTTTCAAGCATGCTTGATTCACATGAGCCTTTGATAATGAAAGCAAAGGTTAGAATGACTCATGTGACATCAAGCCAAAAGATCTGTGCTCATATAATCTGCAAAAGCGAGTTAGCACAAGACAAAAGCATAGCTCATATGGAATCAGAGTAAAACGCGGAAGCCAAGCACATATGAGCAAAGAGCCAGGTGACATAGAAGGTGATACCAAACCGAAGAGCATATGTCACTGCGATTGAAGGTACCTCACACATATCATACAATGCATAAAGTGAACATGATGCATGCAAATGTATCAATCAAAAGAACCAAATCCCAAGCTATGAGCTCCCCCTAAGTCTACATACTCCCAACTCTCCCCCTTTGGCATCAAGGACCAAAACCTAAGGCTGAGGGGTAGAAGGAGCAGACGAGCCGGTCTCACAAGTATGAGGAGCAATGACGAACGCTGAAGTGTCATCTCGGGCCGGCGTCGAGCTCTGACCGAGTGACAGGAGCCCGCGACCCTCCGACCGTGATGCCGGCGGTGAAGCGGTGCGGGTCTCGCTCAACCGACACCGTGACGGTCGCCGCCGTCTCCGTTGTCGGCACCGTGGATCGGAGCTATCTCCGGGCCGACCACGTGGCTCGAGGGTATAGCAAGTGGAAGAGTAGGAGCCACCTGGTACTTGCCTCGCAGTAGGAAGAGGATCTCGTAGAAGCCACTCGAGGAAGGTATGGTGCCGATGTGCCGGTGCACATCACGGAGGAATCTGGCTGGCCGCCGAGGTTGCGGCTCATCTTGAATAGGCCGTCTCATGTACTCGGGTGTCGCCTCTCCGTGAGTGCACCGTAGGAAGCCCGATGATGGGCCGCACCGAGTGCTCGGAGTGAATAACGAGATGAGAGCCAACGGGTGAGAAGCCGGTGGAGATCCGTGGAAAACCGGGGACACTCGAACTGGAGAGAAGAGGGTGCTATGCCTCGGAGCCGGTAAGCCCGCACTCATGACCGGCATCGAGAAGGTCCTACTCCCAAAGTCCGTCCCGCCGGGCGACTCGGAGCCGAGGGAGAATTCCCGAGGTACTGTGGCACCCGTCTCGCTGAAATAGTGAAGCAATCAAAGTCATAGTCTGCGCAGTGCTGCCGCGTGCTTGTAGCCGATGCTATGCATCCCGGCGAGCTCGTATCTCGGCTAGAGCAATCTCATGCCGCTCCTCGGCACGCTCCCCGTTGGCGGCCAACCCGTCAAGTACCCGAGTCAAGCGCTCAATGGCCGCTCCCCGAACCGCCCGCCTCGCATCATGCCGACGAGGAGGAGGACGAACTGGAACGTAGTACTCCTCATCATCCTCGAGTCGAGGTAGTGATCTCATATCCTGGCGCCTCGCCTTCGCAAGCTCGCTTCTACATCTCGCGCTAGCCGCTCAACTCGGCATCCCGCTCGCCTCTCGTCTCTGTAACTGGATCTCCATGGCGAGGAATGACTGGAGGAGCATCTGCGGTGATTCTGACAATCTGTGAAGCATCATAGGAGCCAAACACCTCATAATTCAGCGGATCTTCATATTCTTTTCTGATCGAGTCTGGAAGATCACCATTTCTATAGATGAGCCAGGTGATCCAATGAGCATAGTGCATCAGGCGGTGGTGCTTGAAACTCCCATAGATGACATCTTCCATATCACGAGCATCAAATCCCGGATATCAAAAGGAATCTTTCTCACAAGATGTGACACTACCCACCGCTGGAGCCTAGTGAACCCGTTCTGAAACCGGGCCTAGCAAGAATGGTGTATCTC
Organism: Themeda triandra; assembly: GCA_018135685.1. NCBI lineage: Eukaryota > Viridiplantae > Streptophyta > Magnoliopsida > Poales > Poaceae > Themeda > Themeda triandra. Next base: position 183,941 of record JAENPR010001011.1, on the reverse strand, counting down.
TTGAATCGATCAAGAACTCGAGCAAGGCGTAGCTCATCCCGTGGTGTCCTGCTCGACCACGCACCAAAGTTAGGTCCAAAGACCTCTCTCATGATCTCAGGAGGTGGCACTACTCCTCCCTGCGCACGGCGGGGTGGCTCAATTCCTGGAAAGCACAGCTGATGCAGCTTGATGGGCTGCTCTGAAATCCCCAAGAAGTTCCTGGCTTCCTCACTAGATAAGTTCTGCCTCTGACCACGAATGGTATATGAGATGAGTGAATGATTTGGAGCTATCCACAAGGTGTAGCATAGAACTCTAGCACCCATTCGGAATATATCTCGCGATCTTCCAATTAGATCAATCAAGCCCGGCCGTGCACCCAAATACTCTCTCGAAAGCCCGGCCCAACACATGTGAGAAAGTGTCGGCTATCACCGTCCTCTCGCTTGGTAATCTTTGACTTCGCCCGTAAGCCTCTACCAAGGACTTGTGCGTAGCCGTGTAATAAGGTGCACCAGCTCTCTCTCTCTCGGAAGCGAGAAACCGGTGTTGATGTCCACCGTTCCGATAGCCTTATTTTCTTTGCACCGGCCTTCAACAACTCCTCTCCGTACTCAATCTAGGTCCCGTAGAGCCCTTGCCGGGCTGCCTCGTGGAGTAGAAGAGGGACCCGACTCCCGTGATCGCGAGCCGTTCGCGCCGAAGAGTCCCGACACGGGAGGACCGACGTAATGGAGAAAGATCCTGCTGCTCAAGAGTGGTCTCCTCTGCGCCTCGGAGCCTCGCCTCGCGCTCTCCGTGTGCTACCGCGATCCGGGCTCTTGTATCACAATGCTCGCACCCCTGCGAAGCTCTCCTCTCGGCACGCTCCGTCGCTGCTGCTGCCTTTGCCGGGCTGCTCGAGAATCAGGCGGCAACCTTTTTCTTTTCCTCATAGTCACCGTTTTCTTGCCCTTAGCTTTCTCAATCATCTCAGGAAGATTCGGCCTTCTGTGTGGATCATCATCTCCCCCTGAACCTCTGCCTGAGTTCTTGCACCTGGGCATGACTGCCGCTGACACTGATCAATCAACAAACTGCAAGAGGATGTACTGAGATCTTGTGAGGCTTGGCCTCAATCCATACTCCTAGGCTTGGCCTAGAGTTCAACTGCCCACTGTCACACCTCACTGCTCAATCAATCAAGTAACCAGCTCGCTGCAAGAATTAGAATAGAACGGATTTATAACCATAAGCATTTCTAGAGATGAGAAACCCTATTAGAAGCATAGCATTAGGTAAGTTTTTAGATAGAATATGGCATTATACCTAAGAATAAGATGAACCTCCTGTGAAAGATAAGAATGACGGCGTGGGGCACCCAAGATATTTGATAGTAAGACGACCGCGGCAAGCTTAAACACTCCCAGGTAGAGTGAGATGAATCACTGCCAGAAGATGATGTCGAAAAAGAGTTAAGACAGTGAGAAATGTCACTTTGGCATTTTGTCGAGCAGCTTAGGGGGCAGTGGTGGTGCTCACCAAGAAGGAGGCTTCCCTTGATCGAGATGACGCCGGGCGGCGCACCAAGTCACAGAGAGGAAGCAAGGGGAGGACGCCGCGGACGGATGCTGGAAATGCTCGCCGGAGAAGACACGGTCCGGGCGGTAGCGGTGGACTTCAAGGCGGTGAGGCGACCAAGCCGGGGCGGCGCTGGCGCGCAGAGTGGGCGCGGCGGCCGGAATGGCGCGCGGCGGTGGCTGGCTGGCGCGCGTCCGTGGAGGAACAAGGCGGCGCGAGGACTGGGCGGCGCGGCGCGGTTAGGGTTGGACGGCGCTCGGCGGCGTACGGATGCTGGAGGAGAAAACGGCCGCGGGCCGATTTGGAATGAAGGATAAAACCGAGTGGCCCCACACGTCAGATCTAATGAACTGCTTTTGTCCTTATCGCGCCGGACGCGTCCGGGGTGAGTCCGGGGAACCGCCGGACGCCGACCAGAGACTCCAAGAATCCTAGTGCTCAGCTCAATTCCGTCGGACGCGGTGCAGACGCGGTCGCCGGACGCGGGAGGAACACTGTTACGCGTCCGGCCAGTCTTGATCTTCTGGCTTCATCTGCGACTTATCTTCATAAGGCGCCGGACGCGTCCGCCGATTTTCCAATGCGCGTCCGGCGCTCGTTAGAGAGCTGATTTGAATCTTTTCTTTGCGGCACCTGCTCCCAATCGGTTTCCAAACTTTTGAAGATTCAAATAAACACAGTTTGGAGCCAATATGAGATCCTCACTCTCAAACACTCAATTTTTCAAATAGTTTGCCATAGGCTTATAATATTTTTCGAAAATAGGCAATAACACGAGCGAGGAACAATCGAATGGCCATGAGCTTGAGTTTCTAAACCAGTAGAAGCATCAAAAGCTTTCTCAATTCATGGACGAACACGAGAGGTTGATCAAGAGATAAACGAAAAGAAACGAAGAGCAACACACAAGCACATAAAATTACGGAATTTGAATCTAGGCGGCTTGTCGGGTTTGAACCAAGGGTAAGCTTCTTCACACCTCCAGGAGAGTGTTATCTTAACCATGTTAGACAAGCCCTATATGCATTACAGAAAATTAAACGTGCTCTATAAACAATGCAATGCAACCGACAACACCCTTCATCTCTTCCTTGTGAAGTTGCTTAGGTCAAGGATATTGAGCTCATTCCTTAACCTACAAAAGGTTGATTCATCCAATGGCTTTGTGAAGATATCCGCTAATTGATCCTCACTTCTCACACCTTCTAGAGATATATCCTTTTTAGAGACATGATCCCTAAGAAAGTGGTGGCGGATATCTATATGCTTTGTGCGAGAGTGTTGAACCGGGTTGTTTGCAATCTTCACTGCACTTTCATTGTCGCACAAGAGAGTCACTTGACCAAGATTCACTCCATAGTCAAGAAGGGTTTGTTTCATGTACAAGATTTGTGCACAACAAGCCCCTGCTGCTATGTACTCTGCTTCGGCTGTAGATAGAGCAACACTGTTCTGCTTCTTTGATGACCAAGAGACAAGTGACCTCCCAAGCAAATGGCACCCTCCGGATGTGCTTTTTCTATCAATTTTGCAACCGGCATAATCCGAATCGGAATAGCCAACAAGTTGGAATCTTGCTCCTTTGGGATACCATAAGCCAATGCTTGGGGTGAGCTGCAAGTACCTAAGGATCCTCTTGACAGCACTTAGGTGAGCTTCCTTAGGATCGGCTTGAAAGCGAGCACACATACACACACTAAACATAATGTCGGGCCTAGATGCGTGAGGTACAACAAGCTACCGATCATAGAGCGGTAAAGAGTTTGATCCACGAGTTACCTTCCACATCAAGGTCGAGATGCCCATTAGATGCCATAGGTGTGTTGATTGGCTTGCAATCCTTCATATCAAACCTCTTGAGGAGGTCCTTGGTATACTTCTCTTGTGATATGAAGGTCCCTTCCTTCATTTGCTTGATTTGAAAACCAAGAAAGAAGGTGAGCTCGCCAATCATAGACATCTCGAACTCTTTTGACATCATGTCACCAAATTTCTTGCATTCTTCTTCATTTGTTGAGCCGAAGATGATATCATCAACATATACTTGACAAATGAAGATCTCTCCATTAAGCTTCTTGGTGAAGAGTGTGGTGTCAACCTTCCCGATGGTGAACCCTTCTCAATGAGGAAGTCCCTAAGGCGCTCATACCATGCTCTAGGGGCTTGCTTGAGCCCATAAAGTGCCTTGGACAACCCGAAAACATGATTAGGATAGCTAGGGTCTTCGAACCCGGAGGTTGATCAACATAAACAAGCTCATTAATGAAACCATTAAGAAATGCACTCTTCACATCCATTTGAAATAGTTTCATCTCATGGTGTGAAGCATATGCAAGTAGGATACGGATGGCTTCAAGTCTTGCAACCGGTGCAAAGGTCTCTCCAAAATCTAGGCCTTCAACTTGAGAGAACCCCTTTGCCACGAGCCTTGCCTTGTTTCTCACAACATTGCCTTGGTCATCTTGCTTGTTGCGGAACACTCACTTGGTACCTATGATTCTTGCATTCTTGGGACGCTCTTCAAGTGTCCAAACCTTGTTGCGGGTGAAGTTGTTCAATTCTTCATGCATGGCATTCACCCAATCCGGATCTTGAAGAGCTTCACCTACATCTTTTGGCTCAACACAAGAAACAAACGAGTGATGTTCAAGAAAACTAGCAAGTCTTTGAGATCGAGTCATTACACCCCTTGATGGACTCCCTATGATTTGATCTTGTGGATGATCATGGAGTTTAGAATTCGCTTTTCAACCACTTGAGGAGTGGGTTGTGGAGCATCAACATCTTGAGCTTGTGCCTCTCTTTGTTCATGGGAAACATGAGTATCTTCATTTTCTGTCATCCCATCTTTTTCCTTGTCATCTTGAGGCACACTTGAGGAAGAAGAAGGCTTGTCAATGACTTGCACTTCATCATCATCTTCTTTAGGCTTGACGTCTCCCACCGGCATGTTCTTCATTGCTTCCCTCAATGGTTCATCACCTACATCATCAAGATTCTCAATTGCTCCTTGGGAGCCGTTAGATTCATCAAACTCCACATCATATGTTTCTTCTACCAAACCGGTGGCATGGTTGAATACTCGATATGCTTTGGATTTTGATGAGTAACCAACAAGAAAACCAATATCACAACGTCTTTGAAACTTCCCTAGGTGTTGCCTTTTCTTGTAGATGTAGCATTTGCAACCAAACACCGGAAGTAAGAGACGTCCGGCTTCTTCCCATTGAGCAGCTCATAGGGGGTCTTGCCATGGAACTTGTGAAGATATAACCGATTTGATGCATAACATGCTTGTGTTGATAGCTTCACCCACAAGTTTTCGAGTGTTGTACTCATCAAGCATTGTTCTTGCTAGAGTGATCAAGGTCCGGTTCTTCCTCTCAACTATGCCCTTTTGCCGAGGTGTGTAGGTGGAAGAGACTTCATGTTTAATCCCAACTTCATCACAATAAGCTTCAATGTTGGTGTTGTCAAATTCTTTCCCATTGTCACTTCTAATTTTCTTGATCTTGACATCAAATTCATTTTGAGCTCTCTTTGCAAACTTCTTGAAGCAAGGGGTGGCTTCGGATTTGTCATGAAGAAAGAAGGTCCATGTGTATCTTGAGAAGTCATCAACAATCACTAGACAATGGAGTTTCCCACCAAGGCTCTTGTATGTGGTTGGTCCAAATAGATCCATATGCAAGAACTCTAGCACTCTTGAAGTTGATAGAAAAGCTTTGGTTGGATGAGTGTTTGCAACTTGCTTGCCGGCTTGACATGCACTACAAGGTTTGTCCTTTTCAAACTTGACATCTTTCAAGCCCCTCACTAACTCTTTCTTCAAAAGCTTCTTGAGTGTACTCATCCCAACATGTGCTAGCCTCCTATGCCACAACCACCCAAGTGAAGTCTTGGACAAAGAAACAAACATTCGATTTGCATCTTCCGAGGTGAAATCCACTAGATAGAGATTGTTGTATCTAAAGCCTTTGAATATCACGGTTGAGTCTTCTTTCTTTGACACTATCACTTCATTCTCATCAAACAAGCATTTGAATCCAAGATCACACAATTGACCCACCGACAAAGGCAAGTTGAAGCTCAAAGGTTTAACATAAAGCACATTTGACAAAGAGTGATCATTTGATATTGCAACTTTGCCCAAACCCTTGACTTTGCCCTTTGAATTATCACCAAATGTGATCCTATCTTGATTTTGCTCCCCTTCATCTAGTGAGGCAAACATACGAGGTTCACCGGTCATATGTTGAGTGCGACCACTATCAATAACCCAATGACTTCCACCGGTCCCGTAGTTCACCTACACACAAGAGATCAAGCTTGAGGTTTAGGGACCCAAACTTGTTGAGGGCCCTTGACTTTCTCTACTAGAGACTTTGCAACCCAAATTTGCTTAGGCCTATTCTTATTGGGGGGACCTAAGAAGGTAACATTCACTTGTCCTTTTGAATCCTTTCTAACAACATAATGAGCATTGTATGCAAAGGGTCTAGCATGCTTGGGCAAGGGTTGTGGTGGTGGAGTTTCACACTCATGAGCAAAGTGACCTTCTTGTCCACACTCAAAATATCTCTTTGGCTTTGGCTTTGGCTGTTGCTTTTGTTGACTTGCTTGCTTTGCTTGATGTTGCTTCTCTTGATGTGACTTGAACCCAATGCCACTTCTATCGGTCTTCATTACGGTGTTCATCAAGAGCTCACTTTGAAGTGACTTTCCTTTTGCAAACTTGCTCAATCCAATCTTGAGGTGTTCTTTCTCTTGCTTGAGCTTCTTGTTCTCTTCTAGAAGTGACTCATTTGTTGATTGCTTCAAACATGACATCTCAAAGTGGAGTCTTTTGTTCTCTTCTTTGAGCTTTTCATTCTCAAGTGCTAGTCCTTCATCTTCAATAGTGACGGTGTGACTGATTTTTGCTTGTTCAAGATCCTTCTTGAGCTTTTCATTTTCATTCTTTATCTTGACAAAGTCATCATAATTCTCAGTCACCACCACTGACTTGCCTTTGCTGCTAGCACCTTGCTCAATGATCTCATCACATGATGTAGCTACATCATTCTTAGCAATATTGTTAGTAGCCTCATGTGTTTCGGCAAGAAGCTCATAAGCCATCGCTAGATTTCCATGATCAACTTTAATAGTTGTGTACTCCTCTTTTAGAGAGCTATAACTAGATTTGAGCTCATCATGCTTCTTCTCAAGGTTCTCATTTTCAACTTTAAGCTCTTTTGAAGAAGCTTTGAGTTCCTTGAGTTTAGAAGACATGATTTCATTTTGATCTCTAAGCTCATCATTAGTTTTCTGCATAGCTTCCATCTTTTCTAGAAGAGAAGTATTTTCACTATCAAGCTCATCACATCTTCCTCTAGTCTTAATGATGGTTTTTGAGTACTTTCTAAGCAATTTGACAAGCTCATCATAGGTAGGTGACTCATACTCATCATCACTATCACTTTCACTACCACTATCATCACTATCACCATGTTTGGAATGTACCTTCTTTTCACTTTTAGCCATAAGGCAAAAGTGGGATGGAGTAGATGATGATGGCAAGATTTGTGGAGGTGGTGAAGATCCAATGCCAATAGCAGCAACACCTTCATCATCACTTTCCTCATCGGATGACCCACAAGAGGATTCAATATCGGTGAGCCAATCACCAACAATATATGCCTTGCCATCCTTCTTCTTGTGATACTCTTTCTTTTCTTCCTTCTTCTTATGATGCTTGTCTTTCTTCTTCTTTTTTCTTTTTTTCATCATCACTTGAGTCATCCTTCTTGTCCTTGCCCTTCTTCTTCTTGTACCTTTTGTCTCTTGGAGGCTCCTGACATTGATGAGCTAGATGTCCGGTCTTGCGGCAATTGAAGCACTCCATTTCGGAGATGGGCTTCCTTTTGCTACTTGTGAAGAATTTCTTCTTCTTGCCATCAAACTTGACACCATTTTTGTTGAGCTTCTTCAACATCTTGGTGGTCTTCTTCACCATGAGAGCAAGACTCACATCATCAATTTCAGCATCACTAGAATCATCATGAGTTGCCTTGGCCTTGCCTTTTCTTGAGTGACTTGCATTGAGGGCCAAATCTTTCTTCTTGGATGATGAGCCATCCTCGGGGTGAGATGCATGTACATCTCATGAGCATTGATCTTTCCCAATATTTGAGTCGGTGTAGCATTGGAAAGATCACCTTGGTGAAGCACGGTGACAATGTGCCCATATTTCTCAATGGGGAGGACACATAGGATCTTTCTTGCAACATCGGATGGCGACATTTGATTGAGTCCAAGCCCATTGAGTTCCTCTACAATAGTGTTCAAACGGGAATACATCTCATTAGCACTTTCATTAGCTTTCATCTCAAAAGACTTGCGCATAACAAGATGATAGCGTTCCTCACGCTCACTCTTAGTTCCCTCATGGAGCGCACAAAGGTCGGACCATAGTGCATGGGCGTCCTTGTGGTTCCTAACGCGATTGAACACATCCTTGCAAAGACCGCGGAATATAGCGTTCCTTGCCTTTGCATTCCACTTCTCATAGTTAGCCTCTTCACCGACAAGGCTAGTTGAATCCTTGGGTTTTGGGAGTCCTTGAGAAGCGGCACGGAAGCATCCAACATCTATCGCTTCTAAATGTGCTTCCATGCGAATTTTCCAATAAGGAAAATCATCTCCCTCGAACATGGGAGGAGGTCCATCCCCATGGGACATCTTTACTCTAGGCGGTTAAGCCTAAATTAGAGCAAACCAGGCTCCGATACCACTTGAAAGGATCAAGATGCCCAAGAGGGGGGGGTGAATTGGGCTAATTCTAAAAATTATTGCGGAATTAAACCTACTAGCCCATGATTCACCCCTCGGTGCCTATGTGTGTTCCTAGACAATCGATTAACTAAAGTTTTGCACCCTAAGTTCCAATCCTATTCTAGCATGGCAATTCTATGAAAGTAATTGCGAGAATGTAAGTGCTAGAAAGTAAATGCGGAAAGTAAGGGGACAAGGAACACGGCGATCTTTTCCCGAGGTATCGGAGAGTCGCCACTCTCCACTAGTCCTCGTTGGAGCACCCGCGCAAGGGTGTAGCTCCCTTGATCCTCGCAAGGACCAAGCGCTCTCTAGGGCTGATTCTTCGTCGCTCCGACGCGGTGAATCGCCAAGAACCGCTCACAAGATGAGTTGGGTCATCCACAAGCACCGCCGGATGATCACCAAGCTCCAATCACCACCAAGCCGTCTAGGTGATGGCGATCACCAAGAGTAACAAGCACAAACTCTCACTTGACCTCGCAAAGCCTAGGGAGAAGAGTGGATGCACACTAGCTACTCTCGATCTCTCATGAACTCATGGATTCTCAAATCTCTTCAAGTCATGAGGCTCTTGCAACTCTCCTGCTCTCACAAAGTGTTTCTCAGCTGAACAAATGAGCAAGAGAGCCGAAATGTAGAGGGTGGGGTTGTATTTATAGCCAAGAGCCAAAATCCAACCGTTACCTCGATTTCGCTCGACGTGAGCGCGGACGCGTCCGGCCGCTCACCGCGGACGCGTCCGGCGCTTTATGGAATTCAAACGGCACCCTAGCCGTTGGGCTACAAGGCAGGGCTCCGGACGCGTCCGGCGCCGCGTCCGGCCAAGGCCCGCGCGACCGACTTGCGGCCCGATTCCGTAAACTCTCGTCCGCGTCCGGCGCACGCCGGACGCTGTGGCCACGCGTCCGCCGCTCAAGCGTACCAAGGACGACTTCACCGTGCGCGGACGCGTCCGGCGCCTACGGCCGGCGCGTCGGCGCTCAAGTTGAAGCTCCCGTTTCCACTTGATACGCGATCCTTTGAAAACGGCGACGACTTCAACAACTCTCGGGCTTATACGTAACTTCCTAGCGCTAAGATTTCACCAAAGGTGTGCACCACACCTAAACCCGAGACTCGCCTAGGTCAAGCTACCCATTTGCACCCCTTAATAGTACGGCCAAAGGAGAAAACAAAGTCCTAACGACTAATCCGATGTCTCTCAACACCTTCGACAATTGGAACTAACCGTCCTTAACCTTGTCGTCCAACCTTTGAAAACCGAAACGATTTCCATCGCTAAGAGGGCATGCCAACCAAATTGCCTGAGATTCCATTACCATGACCTAACTCACATTGTTTCTGCAAAACATACGTTAGTCATAGTAATCTGCATTGTCATCAATCATCGAAACCCACATCAAGGGGCCTAGATGCTTTCATTGAGGAATGAGTTGAACATACTTAGCTTCTCCAACATGGATTGATGCACCCCAATATATGACATGCCTCTCCTCCAACATAGCAAGGTAAAGTTGGTTGTTGCATTTCATGCATCCTTTGCTAGTTGTGTAGACATGTATACATGTGCATCTTGCTAGGCTCATTCATTGCAAATCAAATGAATTTGAAGGATATATGGCCTCACTATTGTTTCTATGCTTGATTTGATCTAGTGATGGCATATGACTTGTTTGTGAGCTTGTGAACCTAGTGTTGAATCTTTAGCACTTGCTCATGATGTGTATCTCAACATGGTCAAGATAACCCTTATTCTTATGAGGTGTAAAGAAGCTTGCCCTTGGTTCAAACCGAGATACATTTTCTCGGGCATGTGATTTAGATTTGGCCATAGTTGATTGACTTGTTTCTCTCATCTTATGCACCCTTCTTGGTCATTGATGACAAAGGGGGAGAAGTAAGTATACACCTAGGGGGAGAAGTTTACACCTAGGGGGAGAAATAAGTCACAAAGAGCAATGGAAGGGGATCAATTTTTATGATATGACCCAACCATGAGCACACAAATAGGGGGAGCAAGCTCATAGACTATTTGTTGCATATTGTGTGTGCATTCATGATGATTTGGAGCATTGCAAGCTAAATTCAATATTCATGCTTGTTTGGTGTATTGCTAGTATAGAACTTGATTGATAAAATGAAGTACTAGCATGCATAGGTGGTTTCTAGACATAGAGTTTCTCTTGTTCAAGTACCTTGCTTATAATGTGATCTCATGAGGTATCTTGAGTTTTGATGGATGTCTAGATTCCCATGGTGCTAAGGAAGGTTTATTATCGCACTTCGATTGGTATCACGCTTCAAAGGTCAATTCTATAAACCTTAGTACCATTTTGGTTGTGGTAACTCTCACAAAAGTTTCATCTATGCATGTGTGCCTGAAAATCGACCAAACATTTGATGCACACATGTAGGGGAGCTACCACTACCAAAACCGGAATTGAAATGCTTGTCCAATCCAAGATTCATGATCAAAATGTCTTGGGCAAGCAATTCAATTTCATATTGAATTCAATTTCCATATCTCTCGTGAGTTTGTCGAGGGGTTGTCATCAATTACCAAAAAGGGGGAGATTGAAAGCTCCGGTTTGGTTTTGGTAATTAATGACACTCAACATTGCTAATGCTTTGCTCTAAGTGTGGTTAGACACATAGCAACGTGACGATGGATGATGGAGCATGGCGATCACGGTGATAAACATGAAGGATGTGAAGTGATCGAGCTCCGATGGAGGCCCATGGAGATCAAGGTGAAGGTATACTTGATAGGGCTTTCCGGTTTAGTGGTCGAGACACTTAGCGAGTGTGACCACATTTAGGATCGATAACCGACTATCAAGAGGGTTTCCTCGGTTCATTCGCGGTCCTAAGTGCCTCTAGTTGTGACTTTGCATGATGCATGAGAGACTAACTAGAGGGCTAACTCTTGCGCGACATTTCATGGATGAAATGCTAACTCCAAGGCTTGAGATTGGATCAACTCTTGGTGGAGTTAGTGCCCAAGGCAAGGGAATTGATTTGGATCAATTTGGAGCAAGTTTGGCGCATGAAATGACGATCACAAGGCGCCGGACGCTGGTGGCAAGAGCGCCGGACTCGGCTGAGACGCGTCCGGCGGCTTGAGCGCTGGCGCTCGTGTGGCTTGGCCACCGTTGCGTGCGCCGGACGCGGCTTGGGCGCGTCTGGCGGCTGGCCGGACGCGCACCAGAAACTTTCTGGGTTGGCTTGTCTCGCGAGGCTCGCCCGTCGGACGCACGCGGCGGACGCCGGAGGATCACTGTGCAGCGTCCGGCGAACGATGACGTGGCCACTTCAAACTCCAACGGTCGGGCGATCGCGGCACGGCGGAGCGGCGGACGCGTCCCGCCGGCGTAGCCGAAGTCGTCGCCCGAGGGCAACGGCTCTATTTCGACCTTGGGTCTATAAATAGAGGGTTGGCCGGCTTGGGGACTCTCTCTTCGCCATTTCTACACACTTGAGCATACTTTGAGCGGAGAGACACTCCCCCACTCATCTCTTTGATTCCTTTGCTAATCTTGAGAGAGATTTGAGTGAGAACAAGTGATTTGCATTGAGAGTTGCATCTAGAGGCACTTGTTCATCGAGTGAGCTGCGGATTCTTGTTACTCTTCGGTGATTCCCGTCACCGTAGACGGTTTGGAGCGGCGGGTGGTGGTTGAGCTCGAGTTGGTGATTGTTCGAGGCCACACCGGGTTCTTGTGAGGGGTTCTTGATCCTTCCCCGCGGAGTTCGCGAAAGGATACTCTAGTGGATTGCTCGTGGCTTGTGGATCCTTGTCTTGTGTGGAGATTGCGGCTCCCCATTGGGGTCTTTGGCACCGAGCCAATTGAGCGGGCAACTCACCAAGCAAGTGCATCGCCACAACGAGGAGTAGCTTGCCGGAAGCAAGTGAACCTCGGTAAAAAATCATTGTGTTGATTCGTGATTGCCGAGGCTTCGACCTCCATTGTGATTGTGCTTGAGCATCTCTAGGTGATTGGCTATCTTCTACTCTTCGCGGCGGTATAACCTTCTATCCTCTCTTTACCTACCGCATAGTAGAATTGCTTGTTGTGGTCGGTCGGGAATCACTCTTTGAGTAGCTTAAATCCCGTGGGTAGAACTACTTATTGTGGTCGATCGGAAACCACTCATTGTGTAGAGTAAATCCCGTGGGTAGAATTGCTTGGTTGGTTTTGGTGAACCGACATTGTGTAGCTTGATCACCGTTGTTGTGTGTGCACTTTATTTGAGTAGCCTTGCTTGGTAGGACGGCTTGCATAGAGTAGTTGAAGCACTTGCTTTGCACATTTGCCGCCTTGCTATCTAATTGGGTTGTCTAGTAATTTTGCTAGAAATTTTACTAGGCTATTCACCCCCCCCCCCCCCTCTAGCCATTGTGACCTTTCACTCACTCAACTAGCTCTCGTGATACCTCGCCCTCACTCTCGCGCCGCCGTCGTCGGCCTGCTCGGGCCAACAAGCACCACCGCTTCGGCTCACGCCCCATCGTCATCGCGCCACGGTCGTCGGATCTCTCGCACCGGACACGCCGCCTCCACTCCACGCCATGCGACGGGCTGGCCCCTCGCTTCCTCCACGCCACCATCTCGCGACGGCGTGCTGCGGCCGTTGGTGCCATGTTGCCGATTGGACTCCCGTTCGTGGTGCAGATCCACACACACGGGTAGTCCGCCCCTTTCTTTTCGACCCACAAATAAAATGCAGTAGCCCAACGGGTTGTCTTGCTGCAACTCAATTTTTCTTTCTCGCATATGAATGGTAGATTGAAGTGGTGATGACAGAAACTCAAATGAAGTTAGGGTGAAGAAGTTTTGGAGGACCACCCATGGAGCAAACCAGGGAAGCAAGGAGCACTTGATCTCATGTCTTCAGTGCAAGGGTCACTTTAAACAATTCAAAATGACTTGAGGTAATACAACAATTTAAGTTGTGATAGAGTTTCATGCTTACTGAAACAATTGGATTTCTATTAAAAAAAAAAAGGTTGAACAATTCATAGTATTTTCTTTGCCTTTTTATTAATTGTTTTCAAGGTTAGTGTGAGATGCATATATATTTCCCTAGTCTGGAGGCTACATATTTAAGTTTGACAATGTTGATAACTACATCCTCTGCAGAGACTTTCTATGCAATGTTCATTTGTATTAGTTAATAGATGCCAACAGATTAGTTAATATTTTCTTTGGAAGATATCTAATGTAGCGAGAAATGAAAGTAACCTAGGATTTAATATAACAAAGCTCATATTAGTGCTGCATAATTTAATACATCCTCCTCACAGCTAGGATTTTAGGCAAACATCAAGGGATAGTGCCCCCCACAACAAATGTGGCTACTGAAAACTCAAGTGCTCTGCTGGTCTGAACAACTCAGTGTGTTGAAGTGGAGAGAGACTTGTGTAACTTGCGAGAAGACAGGTAATGTGATTTCACATACCCACACTAATTTTTTGGTCACAGAAATATGAAGGTCGGGCACAAATTCATTGAGCTCATTTGCATTCTTTCAGATATTTGTCAATTGTCTACCAGTGAGGATATTGACTTCTGAATTCTTTCAGATATTTGTTCTACCAATGAGGATATTGGCTTCTGAAACGTCATATGAAGCTGACTGAGGGAGTAACATTTATTCAAAATGTCCTTACATATTTAGTGGGTCATATTAGCATTTTTCAGGAAGATGTTCCTGCCATATTCTGAGTAGCATACAAGAAGTACTCTGGTACTTAACTGTGAAGAAAATTAAATATTTTCTAGCAGACATCTATGAAAGATACCCACAAGTGGATATCTTAAATCCAACAGCTCTAAGGAGTTGAAAGAATTGGATATCAAACAGTTGAAGAAGGCTTTAGCTCAAGTGAACTCTCAAGTCAAAAATGCTCCAGCAACAGCTCAGTTTATTGACGTGTAGCTTTAGAGGCGAGCTGATTCATTGAGTTCAGACTTCAGAAGTGTTAAAAATCACATCTGTACGTAAGTTATTTGCTAACATTGCACTGCTTGTTGGTTCAGGTTGCGGCACAAGAGGGAAGTTACCTAGCAGACTGGAATGAAGACTTGTGAAGAATATCCTGACGGTCCTATAAGGATCAGAGGGGCAGGGTGCCATCGGTTCAGACCTTTCAGGTTCGTTTTCCATGCTATGATATCCTTGTAACATTGCTATACTTGACATGTGTAACTGGATGATTACTAAATTCTGTTAAAAACATACTACTTGTAGCTGGACGGTTATGATTGATCATCCAGAACACAGCAATTACTAAACTTGTCGTGTGATGACAGGTACAGTCATCTATAGCCTATTTTGGGACATAGATAGCTAATTGCCTTATCGCGTCCACCAATGGACGTCCAAGTGCTAGCTCGGAGCAGTGCTCAGCCAATCAAAAGGAGAGAGGAAGAAAATTTCCCACCCTAGCGCCTTCTCAAAAGATTAGCTCGCACCCTTCTCAATCTTCTGACATGTAGTATGAGCTGGGTTACGATTTACGAGTTTTGCTACTACAGTGTACTAGATTGTCATTAATGATATATGTATGCTTCATTTTGATTCTTTGGATCTCAATTAAAAGGAAAAATGTTAGATCTGATCCTGTCAATAAAGTACTTTGACAGAAATATTTGCCAATATATGGTTTTCAGTGATGAATACAAGTTAGTCGGCAAGCCGATCAAGAGTTTTCAATGTACAGCCTTTGCCATACATTTGATTTGGATAGCTTGGGCTTCAGGTTGTATAGCCTTCTTCAGCATATTAGTCAAAATACAGTGACCCTTTTGTTCTTTTTTAGTACACTGGTTTTGTCAATGTTGAACCATCTGATGCTCCATCCATGATATTTTCTCTCACATCATTGGTTTATTGTAAGTCAACCTTTTCAAAAATGCAATGAACCATATTTTCTTACATAGGGGAGGTTGTGTACCTTATGATATCCCTATTTGCATGGGTTAATTGTATGGAACATTTATCTACTAGGACTAGGAGGAACTCATGTTCCAGAGATAAGTTCCACTCATTTCTATTATCATAATATAAGCCACTGAGAACCAAAAGTAGCATTGCAACTTTTTGATTCATTGTATGTTTATAGGAAATAGCATATTGTTTTTTTTTCCACTTAGACCTTTGCCTACCCATAATGAGTACTTACTATACAATGCTTGACAAGATAGAAGAATATTGCAAAGTCAAGAAATATGTTGAAGAAGAAAAATCTAAGTATAGAGTACAACACCCGTTGCAACGCACGGGTATTTACCTAGTATATAGTTAGGGAAGATTTGCTGTTACACACCGCCTCTTTTCAGTTCAATGGGGAGCAAATTTGGAGAGCAGCTGTTTCAGAACATTGGGGCAGGTAACTGTCAGGTAGTCAAATCCATTTTCCATGACTGCATCCAGAGTCTTGGCTGAGCTTAGGAACGCGAAGCATGCATCCTTAAGCTCATGACAGTTGTGCTTTTCAGCCAATGCTAGGATGGTCGCAGCGGAGCCCGTATCGATATACTTGCACAACCTGTCTTCACAGATCGACTTGAGCCTCTCCAGGTTATACCTGTCTGCGGCAACAAGAAGATGCTGAGCCATGGCACATTCCTCTCCTTCCTTCGTCTCTGGCAGGGTGTCTGTGTAAATGAAGGTGAGCAGCGCATCGAACACCTCTGGCTCCATGTCTTGGATGATAATGGCGTTCTTGGTGGTGCTCTCTTTCATCGGACCAAAGAGCTCCGCTTTGAACACCGGCGACCGCGTCGAGAGAACAAGCCGATGAGCAGAGAATGTCTTCCTGCCAACTCGGAATTTGACATCGGCGCCCTCCTTGCTCAGCAGGAGATCACCGTAGTGCCGGTGCATGTCAGACGGCGGCACGGCCACCGACGGCGTCCCCACGGTTTGGATGTCCCCCAAGATGGTCACATCGAACCTGACGGTGAAGGAGTCATCCCTGAGATGCTCGGATTTCTCCAGAACTTTCCTCTCGATGAACTTTGGATATCCCCAGCTCGCTGTCACCGCGAAGTCCACGAACTCGGTGGGTCTGGAGTAGGACGGCACCGGCTGGCCGTCCTTGTCGAGTAAGCTGATGCAGGCCTTCGCCTTCACAGGCTTGCCGGGTACTGCACCATGGAGAGCGAGGTACAACGAGATGAAATCGACGCTGCCGGCGTCGTTCCCATTGGGGTGATACACCACGAACCAGGTGTGCCCTCCCAGGCGGAAGCGGTGGGATTCGATGCGCTGGCCACTGGGGACCTCCTTGGTGCGGGAGTAGGACACGATCTTGAGCTCGTGGGAGCCGGTCACAGCGCCGGCGATGATGGCGGAGGCGGAGTGCGAGCCGTCGCCGCCGCCAATGTAGCCAGCGGCTGGAGAGGGCGAGGACCCCGGCATGGAGGCGGGCAGCAACGTAGGGCGTGGCGCGCCTCGATCGGCTGGGTGGGCGGCGGCGGCAGCGGCGGCGGCGAAGGGGAATTGGGAGGGTTTCTCGGTTGACCACTTGACTTGCCTTTTCATCAACCGAGAAAACAGTGAAGATCAGACGGCCACAACTCAATTGAACTACTAGCAAGAACCCCGCGGCAATTGCCGCGGGCTAGGCAGAGGGATCTGATTATTTTTTGGAAACATAATATGATGTTAAGGAATAGACAACCGATGTTGCACTTGAAGGTTGTCTATAAAAAAAAAAAGACTCGGAGTACACAAAGGTCTGAAGGTTATATTTTGGAAAATAAGCAAAGAGAAAACACATTTGATAGTCATCTTCACAACATGTAACTGAAGAGTATCGCCAGAATGAGATAGTGGTCCATCCAGCACACTATCATCCATAGAAGCTTTTTCAAAGAAAATCATTATTCAAAGAGTATACAATTTTTAGGAGGCACGACTAAAACTGAAGTAGAAAAAGCAGTGCTCATAGAGCTGGCCTATGGGTAGAGCAATGGAGCAACGCTGCTGATCTGTGAATCCTGAGTAGAAAGCTGCAGGGAAGTCCTTGCGTGTATCCGCTGCATGTGTTGCAGAAAGGGGCCAAAAAATACAGTTTTGAATTGTCATGCAGAAAGGGGCCAAAAAATACAATTTTGAATTGTCATCCTGAGTAGATGTGAGGTAGGCACAGAATGAACATAACAGAGGTGTTTAGAAAAGCACTGACCAAGAAATGAAGAGGCAGCAGAAGCTGTCCCGTGTATGACGAACATTGGGCTGCATGTGGCGACGAACTGGAGTTGTCATTGCCTTCTTTGTAAAGCTTGGGTGTTTTAGCACAAGGGCCACAACTATATTTTCCTAAGCAGGGAGAACACAAGCATAACTGTAAGTATAATCTATTGTTTTAATTGTATGATGCAATGTTTACGTTTCGACAGTTTAATTTGATACGCTAGAATAGTTGTGATCCAAGCATGTACCTATGCCTAGAACCTCATCATGGAGAAGGTATGCGAGCGAGCACAATATGGAATATCGGAATTCATGTAAGCCAAAGCATAGTACGAACAAACACTCATATTTGCAAGAAGGATAAACTTGTAGAGAAGAGCTGACCCTGCGGTCGCACGTCAAACGCAGCAAAATTAGCCAACTAAGGAATCTTATCGTACGCTGGTTGAGAGTGCACAATAACAAGGGACGAATGGTGACCCCTGTATATCTCATGTCTGACGAGTTTCTATGAACCTGATAAACGCAGTATGGAAACCAAAAACAATTCGTATCGACAGCCGCATTTGGCCGCAGAGTCGTACACGCGGCCGGTGTTCAAAGAGGCAGGGCAATACCTTGAGATTGGGTGCACGCTACGGGCAGGCGGCCACAGGGTCAGCCACAACGAACCGGCGCAGGAGGCAGCACCAGCGCGACGCCGGAGCTGGGAGGGGACGGGGAGAAGACGAGGTGGCGGGCTGTGTGCACGGAGCGCCGAGGCACGGGCACGGCGTAGGTAGGTAGAGGACCCGGAGGGCCCAACGGGAGACGATGCACCCGCGGACGCGATGCGGCAAGACGGGGTGGCCTGTTTGAACGGCGGGGCGGGTGAAGCGGCAGCGGGAGGAAGCAGGGCAAGTGGCCTGGGCACCTAGCGAGCGCGGCGGCGGCAGCGAGGACGATGGCAGTCGGGGTCCGGACTCCGGACGATCCCCGCGGCAATTGCCGCGAGCTAGGCATAGATGGCTGACATTATCAAGGGTTCTCTCTCTCTCTGTCTTTGCCTCTAAAGCATGTGTATGCATCAATTATTTATGACGTGTATAGGTAAGGCTAGCAAAAGATAAGCTGTTTTGAGATATGAACAGATAAAAGTCGAGCCTGTCCATAACAACTCTAAAGGAAAATTATTTGTAGAGAAGAAGCACGCGAAATTGTATACCAACTACTCACTAAACACTTTTAGCAGATATATCTCCACCTAAGAAAATCTTAAAGCTAGCACACATGAGGCCCCTATTGTAATATTGGCAACTTGGCCCAAGTGGTTTCCAGTGATCTTAAACATACAATTATTAGAGATGATTAAGTGATTCTGCACACATCACAGGCAGAATATGGCATCAGATGTAGTGTGTAGCCGACAAACAAATAATATCACTAAAAATAACACACTCGTAAGCAATTGTTGCATAGTTGCCCCAAGTCACCATCTCGATGTGGAGACATGTAGCATTGTCCCCAAAAGCAGACCACCTGCAAGACGAAAAGCAGTAGATCTCAACAATATCAGTACGAATTGTCATCATGAATAGAAATGAGCTACACACACAGTGGCAAATCACTGAGCAGGAAATGAAGAGGCAACAGAAACTTGTCTGCGTCTATGCCACACATTAGGTGGCAGTGCCTGAACAGGGGTTGCCATTGCCTTGTTTGTACGTTGGATGATCTAGCCACTATTAGGATTTTGTATGGCATTGCAGAGGGAAATGGTAGCTACATAACTCAGGAAACGGTAGCTGCATAACTCAGGAATAACTATGTTGATCTGAAAATGGTAGATGTGCTCTGAAAAGATGGCAGCTCTGTTCGAAATCTCTGTTCAATGAAAATGCACTATGTGTTGAAAAAAAAGCATCTGAAAAAAATGCAATGTCGAAGAATTTCCTTAAACTACAGTTGTTCTTACGAAGCAACATATAATGTTATACCATTTGTAACAGTAGGAAATTGGAAACATTGTTAGTCATATGTAGCACTATTTACTAATAAGCTATGCACAACTTCATTTGCATTCTTTCAGGTTCAGTGACATGCAGAAAATATATATTCAGTGTACTGGGTAATATGCATTGCAACATATAAGTGGTCCTCTGTATTATTTGCAAACTGAAAATGTGAACAAAAGCCAATGCTTTAATTCTTTCAAACTAATTGGTTTCTTTGCATCATAGACCAATGCAACAACACATGTGTCCTATGGAATATCTCAAGCTTTTCTAATATGGTGACACTGATGCTAAATGCATAACTGTACAGGCTGATAATTATTGGATCATGAGATATGCGAGATAGGGCAGTAACAATATTGGGTAATTTTACAGAAAAGGATGTTGGACACATGAGGTTATTTTCTAGGGCAGCATGTACAGCCTGCTAAGTGGTCATCTTTGCAATGAGTTACTGTACAGCCTGATAATCTCTGTAATGTGACCTCTACAATTCAGATAAGTAGATGAAAAACCTACGAATTTTTTTTCCGAGACCATGCCATTGCGCGTATTTCAGAAAGACCTATGAGTAAAGTGACGACGGGCAAATCGGTACCATAGTTCTTTTTACATATATATTTGGTTACAGGTATAAATTTTAGCAGGCCATTAGCCTATTCATCAGTACATGTACCTTGAGATAAACTTGTTTTCCTTTTGAAAATGAGCCCGGCAGAGATTTGACACCAGCTAAAGAAGAAAGCAAAGCAAAATGTCAGAATATAACATATGCCAGCATAGAAAGCAACTAATGTGTCTTGCTCATACCTGAAATATGATGTCTTCCAATATAAGCTTTATGACACAGCAGCTGGAGAACGACCAAGTTCCTGAACACGGAAAGAAGACACAAAAAAATTGACAAACTCACAGGTTAGATGATATGTTATTTCCATTATAACTGAGAATGAGAACCAGGATGATTAACGTAGCTATAAAGATAATAAACTGGGACTGATATATAAGACAGGCTAAAACATTTCAATTAGGCATCACATAACTGGTTGTTAGATCACTGCAGTGGCATCTGGTTGGAAGAACATAAAGCTACAATATTCATAGATCAATAAAGCTACAATAGTGGCATCTGCGGACATTATGAAATGTTTTTCTATTAATCAAAGTGAACGCATCATTCATATCGTAGTCTAGTTCTCAGACTACAAAACTGAGATTGGTTCGAAAGATGTAAACCAATAAAGAGTGAAGACAATAATCTCACCTCTGTGAAGAGCTGGGCGAAATTTGATGCACCAATATTTGTGAACAATTAGCAAACTGAAAGGTGACATCTAGAAACATTAGCTATGACTATTTTAGCAATTAGGAATGAAAGAGAATGGACCTGGGGTTCACCCAATTTTATTCCAGATGAAGCTGGTCAGGAACCACTGCCATATCTGCCATCCTGAGAACAAATCAGATGTAGCACAAGAAAAGACGAAGAAACCAGAGGAAGGCCCTGTTGTTCCCCAAATCCGGACCCTATAGAAATCAAAATCCCCAAATGTTGCTGCATCCCTAACCCTAAGGCAAAGAAATAAGGGCATTTACTTACCTTATTAAGACGATGACGAATTCAACCTTGGCCGTACTGTCCATGTGCGCGACGCCGCCGCCTGCCGCCAGTACTGTACTGTGTGTGCGTGCTACCGATTCGCCGGCGCTAGCCATTCCTTGGTCGGAGGAGAAAGAGGCATGGCGAGCGCGAGCCACCGAGCGTAGTCGCCGCCGGAGAGGACAAAGAGGCAACATGTGGCCGCCGCCACAGCCGGCCACCGAGGAGGCGAGGTCTGATGCAGCGCAGCAGGGCATGGGCCACAGCCGGAGGAGGGAGATGGGCGATGCTGGAGGGAGCGGAGGAGGCGATGGGGATTAGGGATCGGGAGATGGGCGATGAGCCGATGGCTGTGTGCCGCGAAGAGGATGACGTTCGGGAGTCGGTCGTGTGGGGAAGAGAAACTTCTGGATGCCTCGATACGGACGGACACGATGAAGCAGTGGCAGCCAGGTGGACGGCCGAGAAGAAGTCCGAAACTGTTCATTCGATCTACTGTAGTTAAGGCGGAAGAAAAACTAAAAATCTTATATGATACTATCTGTTTTTTTTTATTGCCGTCGGTTAGGGCTTTGAGTCCCGATGGTGTTTAATGAGAGTTTCATTAAATATCTTTGATGTGACTATATTAATGAAGAGAGATGATAGAGTTTTATGTGAGAGAGAGAGTTTCATCCCCTACGAAACTCTTACGCACCGTTTTCAAAAAATTAACGCATTAAAGCTATCTTAAACCCCCACTGAGACTAGCCTTACTCCCTCTGTTCACTTCGACTTTTTTTTTCTTTCGTCCATTTTGCTACCAATGTTCAGCTCTATTTTCATTTTGTTGGGCTTGTTTTGGCTTATTCTCTCATATAGAATATAATTATATGTACTTATTATATATATTGATGTATAGAAAAATAGATATACTAAAAAACTTTTTAAAATTTAACTAGATTTATACAAAATTACAATATTGTATCTTCAAACATTTTAAAAAATAGATTTAACAGTACCAAAAAATAGTAATCTTATTATATATATTTACTTAAATTTGAGAACGACAGTTAAAAAGGTCTATCTAATTAATATGCAAAATTAATATGCCCTAATAACAGTGAAAGAGAACATAATATGCAAAATTAATATGCAATAACAGTGAAAGAGAACATCTGACTTACTAAGGGCGTCCCAATGGAGCATTGATGATGGTTTCTATCTATCTTAATTACGATGATAGCTAAGCAAATTGCTGATGTGGCGGTAGAGTTATTGTGGAAAGAGATTGTAAAATGAAGAAACGGTTTCTCCACCAAGACTCGACGTCTTCCCTCGGAACGAGGCGTGAAGAAACCGGCAAAACAGCGCTGGGAAGACACTGCTCGTTTCTATCCCCTTGCTTGCGGATCCTGTGCGCTGCCGCCGCCACACATCTTTTACCGTGCGCGCCTCCCCCTGCGCTCTCAGCTATGCCGCCGCGATGGGAAGCCGGTGTGCGGACATGGACGCACGCGCGGAGCTCGCCGCGTTCGCCCGGCGCCGCCGAGCTCGCTTGCGGCCATCGCCAGCCGAGAAAACTGTGAAGATCAGACGGCCATAACTCAACTGAACTATCTGCTCTTTTTTTTTTTTTTGACTGCCGTCGGTTACTCCCTCCGTTCACTTCGACTTTTTTTTTTCTTTCAACCATTTTGCTACCAACGTTTAGCTGGTCTATTCTCATCTTATTTGGGCTTATTTTGGCTTATATTCTCTCACATAGAATATTATTATATATATTGATATATAGCAAAATAGATATACTGAAAAACTTTATTAAATTTAACTAGATTCATACAAAATATTTACAATAAACATTTTTTAAATAGATTTAATAATATATCTAGTAGTACTAATTATGTACCATGAATAGTAATCTTATTATATATATATTTAGTTAAATTTGAGAATGACAGTTTAAAAAGGTCTATCTAACCAGCTATATTTATATTATATATTTATTAGTCATTATATTATGTTATTTATTATACAACTAAATTTAATTAATACAAACTAGATTATTTTGTATCTCATCTCTTTGACTATATCTGTGGGTCTGTTTTGATACCCTCCTCTAAACCTTAGAGCTAAAGCTCCTAACAAGTAGTCTGACATTACCTATAAACTTTGGCTCACCTCATATTAGAGCTTTAGACATAAAAAAGGAAACTAAAATGCTCTAAAAATTTTGAGCTCTAAAATTTAGGGGACATATTTCAAACATGACACAATGAGAAATATTTTTTTTTGGTAATTTTTTTACTTCCCACAATACACTTAGGTCCTTTTTTATCCTAGAGATTGTCAAAAGTCTCGCTTGCAGCTTTGTGGATTCAGGAAGTTGGATTATATATTATAGTTGGATCTAGGGCCGGATATCGAACCAGCTCGGCTCGTTATACAAACGAGTCATAAAACTAGCTAGGCTCGTTAGTGGCTCGAGCTAGCTCGTTAGGCTCACGAGCTAGATCACAAGAACACATACAAAGAGATGGTAACCGTGAATCCACCAAAAAAAAAAAAAAAAAAAAAAAAAAAAAAAAAAAAAAAAAAAAAAAAAAAAAAAAAAAAAAAAAAAAAAAAAAAACACATCGCATGCATATTTAAAATAAAATACATATGAATTTTATAATGAAAAATATAAGTATGCTATCATCCATGATCAATTGTTATCCGTTGATCGATTCCATTGATTCATATAATATTGGTTATTTATCTTGACTCGTTATAGCTCGCGAGCAACTCGCGAGCCAGCTCAAGCTGACTTGTTATAAAACGAGCTGACTCATTATAAAACGAATCGAGCTCGAGCCGAGCCACTAATAATGAGCGAGTCGAGCGAGGTAGCGAGTTACAATTTTTTCGTCCAGCCTTAGGTATGGATCAGTTGAGCTTTTAAACAAACACAAATTGATGAAAGCTAGATAGATGTAGTTTGGAGATTGTAAACGTTGGACCCGTTTAGATCGGGTAGAGCCTTTAAAAGCTGATGGGTCAAAAGAAGAAGAAAAAAAACTCCATATCAATATATAAGCACCGGCACAATATTATGGGCTTGCCGAATCATAGATCGGCGGGTAGAGCCAATGTCAATCACCAATCGAAGACACCATAATAACAGTGAAAGAGTCTTAGAGCATCTCCAAGAGCTCCCAATATCCTTGCGTGTCTCACCAGGGGTTTTTCCCGTTTTATTTGCAGGTAGCCTCTCGCGCAGATGTGCCACAATGGTCAAGTGACGTGCCCGCCACGCTTGAAGTCTGGTGATCTTCGAGTACCTCTTAGCTGTGTTCATGATCTAGGTATAGTTGTAGGTTTGTTTGAATACATGGTGTGTGAGTGTGTGAGGTGTGCGTGTGTGTGGTGGTGTGTGTTTGTATCCGAACGTATACTACAACCGTTTGTCTTAGATGAGATGCCTCAAAAAAATCAACTTGCTATTCTATAATTTTTGGCAAAAACACAAAAAAAGCTTCTCCAACAACTTGGTAAACCAACTTGCTAAAATAGGCACTTGGGAAAAAACCCCCTCCGCGTGCGTAAAGATCCGCGCACGGAGGGGCCGCGTATCGCTCCGCTCCGACGCCGCATGCCCGCCCGCCCGCCACGTCCGCTCGCCGCACCGCTGGCCGTCGCTACGCCAGCGTCCGCTCCGCCGGCTTCCGCTCGCCGCTTCCGCTCGCCGGCATCGCTCGCTTGGCCGCTCGCCGCTTCCGTTCGCCCACGCCGTCGAGCATTGTAGAATGCTTAATATTTTGATGGGAAATACTTGAAAAGTTTCATTTTTTTCGTTACGATCGCGTAGAATCAAACCTCACTCGATTTGGTGCGGCCGTTGTCGAGAAATCGCGAGTCAAAATTTCCACCCCGCGGTCAACGTCGTGTTCTGACTAATCCTATGATAGATTTTCTTTTGCGGACTTTTCTCGAAAAAGTACCGAGACACAAAGAATTATATATATGTCCTTGGTTGATTTCAAAAAGTTTATAGACTAAACCGTAAAGTGGTCATCTCGGGATTTACTAAGTAGGAATAGAGAGTTGTTGGAGAGAGACCTTTTTTTCACTTGGGAAATAAAATACAAAGTTGCTATAACACAAGATTTACCAAGTGAATTATTGGGAGCTCTTGGAGATGCTTTATTAACATATGACTGACTAATTAATATGCAAAATTTGAAAACTATCCATTGATGCAAAGTTATTAGAGCATCTCCAAGAGCTCCCAAAAACCACTTTGTATCTTATATTTTTTGACAAAAACACAAATTGGCCACTCCAACAACTCCCAATAGCTACTTGGGAAAATACGCACTTTGGAAAACCAGGCCTCCGCGCGCGTATCGCTACGCGCGCGTAGCGAGCGCGTATCGAAGATTTCGGACTCTCCCGCTCGGTCTTCGCTCCGCGGCCCGCTCGCCGGCCGCTCCGCTCGCTCCGCTCCGCCCAGCCCGCCGCGCGACGCCGCTGCGCTCCGGCCGCTCCGCTCCGCTCGCTCCGGCCGCCGCGCGGATGAAGAAGACGGCCGCTGGCGGCCTTTACCTCTGACGAAGACGCGAGCAGCGGGTGCGGGAAGGCGAAGCGGAGCTCGGCGGGGCGCTGCTCTCTGGCCGCAGTGGAGCGGAGCAGCGCGGCGGCAATGGAGCGGAGCAGCGGCGGGGGGCGGACCGGATCTGGAGGGGGAGGGAGGGAGCTCGGCTTCGATTTCGCGTGAAGGAGAAGAAGAAATATGCATGACATGCGGGTCCCATCTGTAATCCTCTGTTTTTACCAGTGGGAATCTGAAAGTTTGTTGGAGAGAGGCTCTTTTTTTTCACTTGGGAACAAAATACTGCTTCTTATAACACAAGATTTAAGTGAAGTTTAGGGAACTCTTGGAGATGCTCTTAGCTAGTCCTACTTTTTAAAACTTGTCATCTCCAGTTAAATGTATGCTTATCAGATCATTTCTGGACGTAGCTAGCGAGATAAGCGTGACGGGGAAAAGCTAGATGTATAGGCAATTGAAAACAATCGTGAACCGTACATTGGGTTATTAGATTCGATGGATATATACCTTGTTAGTTTTGATACATGATCGTCGTATTTGTACTATAATAACGAAAAGCAATTCGATCATGGATCATACACCCATTCGAGCGAGGAGGAAGTAATCATGCACGTATTGATGCACGTCCGAGCCCCGCGACAAAATGCGGTGAACTCCGTGCAACATATCCGTATACAGTCCGTAGATTAGATCGGATGGGAGTAGTTAGGGAACATTAAACATCCGTGCGGGCGCGGCTGCAGAGTGATCCACAGAACAGGGTGCACGCACGTATTCCCTCCGTACTCGAATTACTTTCATTTTAGACAAGATTGCGGTAACTAAGGAGTGATTAAATTGGGGTTAGTTTTCCTGCTTTGACCCTATTAAATAGTATTGCAGTTGTTTTCTAGACAATGGCTGGCATAGCCCGAGTGGTGAGAGCTCCGCGCCACAAGGCTGGTGATCGCTGGTTCGAATCTTACAGCTGCTCTTTTTTTAATTTTTGCATGGCACTGTTCCATCGCATTCTCATTCTTTGCCACTTTTTTTTTTCAAAGGCGAAATTAGGATTTTGGCTATATTTAGATTGTTATGCCGTGACTACTTATTACTATTACAATGCTTCTATTTTTCCCTGTATTTAGATCACGTCGTGACCGTATTTAGATCACGTCGTGACTATATTTAGATCATGCCGACGAGGCCGCGATGTCCTGCGACCAGCGTGCATACGATCTGCTACCGGCGAGCACACGGCGAGCGGCGAACAAGCGGCTTGCAGTGAGCGCGCATGCATGCATAGGGAAGAGGAAGGAGCCGCGCATGCGAGCAATGAATGCAGCGGGCGAGACTTGAGGAGGTCTGCTTGAATGCGCTCCCGGATTAGATGGGCGTCGGAGCTTGACCAAGGGCATTAGGGCATTCACAATACAAAACTCTATCACAAAGTCCAAGACTATCTATTACACCTTATTTATGGTATTTCACTGATGTGGCACCATATTTACTGAAGAAAGAGGGAGAAAAAATAAGACTCCAAGTCTTATTTAAGACTCCAAGTCCACAATATTCGAGATAATAGATAAATTTATACTCTATGATAGAGTCTGCATTAGGACTGCCGCCGTCATACGAACGAGCCGGAACATCAGAACGACAACAAATACGAAAACAGCCACCGGGCCTAGAATGTCAGGAAATCCGAGTACGGAGGGAGTAGCGAGCTAGCGCGAAGCCGCGAAGGGTGCGCAAAATACGCGAACGCGGGTCCCCAACTCCCGACCGATACCGCGATCGAGATGCCATGTGGCGCGTGCAAGTGCCGACGAACTGGTTGTGGTGGGTACCGTACCGGTGGTACGAGTAGGTGCTGTAGAGCTGTGGCCGCGCCGCCGGCCGGCCGGCCGGCCGCTGGCTGAGCTGGGTGCATGTGCTGGTTGGCGCGGCGGCCGGCAGGACCGGAGCAGGAGGAGGACACGCGGCGTTCGCCGGGGCCGAACAAGAATCCCAATTCGTTACACGTCGTCGCGGACCAGCTGGGCCAAGGGCCAACCCACCACCCGTGCGCGCGTATAGTCAAACCATGACCATGAATCGCTGCGGCGCTAGCTAAATGGTGGTCTTTTGTCGGGGCCTCCAGCTGTGCGTGGAATCTTGGGACGGAACCATGCGTGCGTGCACCAGCTGTAACATAACCGCGCGGCAACGACTATTCGATCGATGCTATGCCAGCAGCGAGCCCACACGCATCCTCCTGCAGCGTGCTTGTCATCTCCAGATCGATCTTCTCAGGCAAAAGGATACCAACCGGCAAATGGGCACGGCACGTACATATATATAAATTCATGCCAACGGTTTTGCTGGCTGATGGTGCTACCTTATGTTAATATCCCAAGGAAATGCATGATAATTTAGAATTACAAACATTACATGGTAATAATATGTGTGTACCATGCGTATATAGCGCCCATGATCTTCAGAAGTTCAGATGTATGCACGCACACACGCCTAACATCAGCATTTCAGTTAAGATGTGATTAAGCATTCGGTCAAAAAAGGATGTGATTAAGCATCTTCGACACTAAATTAAGTTAATTCCTTAGCATGCAGCAGCGTTGCTTTTTTTTTCCAAAGACTCATCGTCATCCTAGCTGGTTAAGGCATATCATAAACCCTCGTTCCCGCTGGTTTCCTTATTACCCGGTGGTTGTAACTAAGCGACACAGACACAAAATTAGTGGTAATGTATGTTGCCGCCTGTCTCACTGTCTGTGTACCACTGGCCGTACGTGTGTAACAGCCACTACGACTACGATAAAACACCTCATCTCATCTGTACGGCCGGCTGTACCAACTCTTAATCTTTATCGTCGACATGCTGTTTATCAAGCCAGCAATGTGCTACGGATCGGATGAGTAGGAGGAGGAGCTGTATATAGGCTAGAAGGTGTGGCAAATGACCAATGACAACAGAATCGACAACAAAGGAGGAAAACACATTAACATATCGGATCAGTACATGCATGCACGTGTTTTTTTTTTCTAAAACACGCCTAGACGTGTATTGCATTAAGCAGACAGGAAGTTTTTGTAGAAAGTTACAACAACGGCTCCGGTAACCACGGTTACCCAGCCCCAAAATCCCTCCGCCTCTCCAAAGTAAAGCTTGACGATTACATTGTGTTAAACGCCCTACTACAGAAGCAAACGGTCAGTACACAGGAACTAGCGACCGTGAGGCCAGCAACGTCCGCAGCGGCTTGTAACCCGCCGCGATGCATGCACGTGTGGCCCGTTTGTTTGTTACTTTGACGAAAGCCCGTGGAAAGAGCGCACCGTGCATGGGTATGGGGAATAGGACAAAGTATAAAACGGTATAGCTTGGATAAATCTTTTTCTCACTCAAGTGAATTGTTGTTTATTTTCACTCGAATTTGCAGCCGTCCGATCTCTGCTTGACTCGATCTGGCCCGTTCACTTCGTTTGTCTCAGGCATGTGTATGACATGTGGGTCCACGGTGTCGGCACCGGGCACTGTTCAATTTTGGGACTCGCGCTTATTATTCGCTAGAATGGAATCCCGCTTCGCGTCCGCCTCTTCATTTCCGTTCCTTCTCGTCTCTTCTTCTTCCCCGGAGCTGAGAGAGGCGACGCCATGGCGACGAGCTAGGGTTTGGGATTTCTTCGTCTTCTCCTCGATTCAGTTCCATTATGCTTCGTTTTCATAGAGCTGATGCGTCTATTCCACTCGCAGGCTAGTTTAGTTGCTCTACGGTGGACGGCGGCGCTGCTTGGTGGAGTGGCCGCGTCGGACGGGAGGAGCTTCTGTCAACGGTCGGGAGGAGGGTCTGTCGCCGAAGGGAGCGGCCGTCGTCGGACCGGATCTGGGGCGTCGGCGACTGATGTGTGGTTCTATGTGAGGTGTGGGATTTGAGAGGCCGCTGGTTGAAGTGATCTTGTTCGGCTGGCTATTTTTGGTACGCCGGTTGATGTGTGGTTCCATGTGAGCAGTGAGATTTGGGAGGCCGCCGGTTGAGGTGATGTTGTTCGGTGGCTATTTTTAGTATGCCGACCATGCGTGGTTTGTGTTGTTTGAAGTTTAGGCAAAACTTTTTTTGATCCAAGGTTCGACACGGGGCTGGGTCGCTAGCGAGGTGCTCTGCTTTTTTGGGAGAGATGGATGTAGCCATGTCTGAATATGATGTTTGGGTTAATTTTGGAATCCATTTTCCCGGCGTGCAGCAGTATGCCAGTATCTAATGCTTGTTTCAGTCTTGATTGAGGTTCAGTCTTTATTTTTAGTTTCAGTATTGGAGGGGTAGTGGAGGTGAACTTGGGCACTTGCTGCTCCTCCTCCACGCTTTTTACTACTGCAATTCTGCATGTATATGGTTGTTAGGCAATGTGATTGATGTGAAACTATTAAGAGTTAATTTTTTAACCCCTAGATCTGTTTTATTGGTCTCTAATTTGAAACTCTAATATGTCTGTGCATTTCTGGCTCTGCTATAGTTAAGTTCGATTTCAACTTAAGCTGGCTTATGTTTACTTCGTTGATTGATTGATGCTTATAGTTGTATGCAATGATGCCAAGTTTGTTTTCATTATTCTGATATTTTCTTCTCTGTTATGTTGTCTTTAGTTTTTAGTTCTGTGTATTGAGAATATGAAATCAGATACTCCATAGTAAGTTATGTATGTTTATTTTCTTCACAGATATTTTTATGCCTTTTCTGTTCTTAGATGGCTTCAAGGCATACAAAAAGGCGTTGAGTTGCTGATATATGTTCTGATGGTGAACATGAACATACGAAAGCATTTGTTTCTTCCTTTGTCATTGGTTGTAGGTCTTATTTTTTTATTATGTTCTCTGATACTAAGTTTTATATATTGGTGTGGCCATGGATCTATGCTGGTGGTCATTGTATCACAGGGACCACAACATGACCACATTGAAGCACCCTAACATCCTTGATTTTCTTTAGGTCAGCTTGTTTATATTTCTATGTTCCTGATTTTTTGTGTAAGTTGGAGATGAAAATGTTTTTCTCCTTTTTTGTGTTTTTATTTTCAGGCTTTTTGTCCTAATAAGAGGATAAGAATGGGGGAAGCATATCTCGATTTTGTGAGTTGTATTTCGATATTTGAATTTTCATCGGTTTGTGTAATGTTCGGCGAGAGTTTGTTTAATGTGTGGAGCCTAAACTTTCACTACTTGCAGGTGTTGGATCCAGAACATTCTACTAATCAATAAAAGGTTAGTAGTATGATTGGTCGCTTTTTAGGTGTTTTTTGTTGCTAAGCTATTTGTAAACATTGTTTGGTCCTTAACACTTGTCATTTCTGCTAATAGGTTTAGGAGTTGCTAGCTTGGAGGAAGAGTATTAGGAGAAGCTCAAGTTCATGTTTTTTTTTCCGGAATTTGTGTTAAATTAAGTGTGCTTGTGTTTTGTAATATCTGGTGTTGTCTTAATATATGAGATTGCTTTGAAATGTCATCATTCGATTAAATTACACCTTTGATTTATTGTTTTTACATTGTTCTTGTTAATGTAAATTCTACCATTGAGTGGTGTAAATTCCACTTTTCAGACATAAGACTTAAGTTTTGTTACTAGGAGGGAAAGCACACTCACTGCACAAAGTTCTACTATTGAACAATTTAGCTAGTATGTGGTCTTCTCTGACTGATCCAATGCAGTATTATTTGCCATTGTTGGTTCAAGACCTTTAGTTCTATGCCAATTTTCAAGTTTGCTTAATTTCTCTTAATTTTCATCATGCAAAATGGAGTTATCAGTACATTAACCTTGCACGAACTGGCTACTGAAGGTTAGAACTTCAGTTTATAAGTTCGCAGGTTTATTACAGGGTGTTTATATTGAATTTACATTGTTCTTGTTAATGTAAATTTGTTTTTCAAGTGGTATAAATTTTGGTTCTCTAACAAACTTAGGTTTCCATGATCATTTGTATGTAATATTTTCATTTTAGTTTTATTTTTCCTAAATTTCTTTAATTTGAAAATATTCAGAATTTTTTTTTGCACCTTTTTTAAAGTGTTGTCAAATATTCCCTTCATAATAAAAAATCTGTTTCATTTGAAAATATTCAGAATTTTTTTGCACTGTTTTAAAGTGTCTTCCAATTTTCCCTTCATAATAGAAATCTGCTTGTTTTAAAGCTAGGTTTTGCCATTTGGCTTCATTTTATCGTCGTTCTTCATCCAGGAAATCTAAGCGACGCTGGCGAATGCGGCCATCAAGGTAAGAGTTTCCCCTTCGCTCTCATCTCGTTTCTAGTTTTTGACGGACAAATGGATCTCGTCTTGTTTCCTTGGATTTTTGTTTGGCCACATATGCGACTGAGGTGATGAACCAGGGTTCATGATTGGGTCATATTTCTTCTAGTTTGATGGATGGATCTCGTGTAGTTTGTTTATCCGCCTGTTATTGCAGAATTGAGGCAAAGGTTGAGACATGATACTGAATGTGCTGATCTATCCGATATGCACCAGCAATTTTGATGGGCAATTTAGTGAATTCTCATGTGTATGCTTGAAACATGTGGTTGCTACTATTTGAGCATGTATACCCTGCTGCTTTGTGTCTGCTTTGTCCATGCTGTTTGGTGTACATCTGGTTTAATAGCTAGAACATATAGAGCCTAGTTGAACCGGTGTTCACGGATGCTTGAATGTTTCGTTATTTCGCATGCCGCTACGATTCACCGTAAGGAGTAGGTGTGTAAGCCTGGGCTGAAGCTATCATTGAAAATTGGAGGCACGAGCGTAGTTTTTGTGAGACATTCGGGCCTCATCGGGTTAATGAGGTCAATTTTGTTATGTATATTTGAACCTTGTGTGGTCTATCTGCATGTTGATTTTTCATTGTCTTAATGCAAATGGAAAGCATATATTGATTTGTTCCTCTAATGTTTTCCTATTGTATCTTAATTTCTATGAATTCAATTTTTGCACATGATATGGGTTGGGCTACCAAATCGATCTGGAATTTCGTTGGGGCATTTGGGAGTGCTAGTTACTGATTGATCTGAAAAGAGTAGGGAAAGATAAATGAATTCTACTTCCTTGGGCTAATCTCGCATTTCGATGCTTTATTCGATTGAATTTGGTGTTGTAAATTCAATTGAATTTGGTATTTGTTCTTCCTTCTTTGCCCTTTCATGGGCCTTTTGATATTGGTTTGGTCGTTTTTTTTTTGTTGGGCCTTTAGTTTGTCACCTTTTTTTCCTCTTGGCCTTTTATTTCTATTGGGTCTTTTATTGGGCATGTGTCTTTTCAGTCTTAAGACAGATGCCCATTCTTTTTTGGGCTTTATGGGCATCTTCCTTTTTCTCCCTTCCCATCTCGATACATTTCATCATTCATTTTTAATTTACACCATAGATTTATTGTTTTTACATTATTTTTATTAATGTAAATTATTCTATTTGGTCTTTGTAAATTTCTTTTTTCGAGACATAAGACTTTATAATTTTCGCGTAAGACTTAAGTTTGGTTACTAGGAGGGTAAACACACTTAGAGTGCACATAGTTGCACTATTGAACAATATAGCAAGGGGTATGTGTTCTTCTTTGACCGGTCTAATGCACAGTATATTTTGCCTTTATTCAGTTGGTCATTGTAGCTTAGAGCTTCGTTTATGAGTTTTCAGATTTATTTACAAGGTGTTTATATTGAATTTACATTGTTTTTGTCGATGTAAATTTGGTATTAAATTTGTGTAAATTTCGGTTCCCTTTCTTCGATGTGAATTGAGATTTTTGTCAAACTTGAGTTGCCGAGAGGAAGGAGTTCGAATTCCATGGTGTCATTTAATAGGGGCAATGAAAGATGCATGAAGAATTAGTGTGTGTCTGTATACTCAAGGCGCAACTGCCATATGTCGAGATTTCATTAAGTATGCCACATGTAATTTGATTGCCAATGCTTAACATGTCGAAGTGTTTTGTTCCTTGAGTTCAGAACTTCAGATCGAGCGGCTTAACATTTCATCATAAACACATGGACTGTTTAGAGCTTCGTTTATGAGTTTTCAGATTTATTTACAAGGTGTTTATATTGAATATACATTGTTCTTGTTAATATAAATTTGCTATTAAAGTTGTGTAAATTTTGGTTCCCTTTATTTTTCTAAAATATGTTTCATTTTTTTGTGTTTCTTCTATTTTCTTAATCTTCTAATATTCAGAATTTGGTTTTCAATGTTTTAGACCCTTTTCAAATCTTCCCTTTATAGAAAAAATCTGTTTAATTTTTAAAAATATTCAGAATTTGGTTTTCAATGTTTTAGACCCTTTTCAAATCTTTCCTTTGTAGAAAAAATCTGCTTCATTTTTAAAAATATTCAGGATTTTTTTTGCAATTTTTTAGACCCTTTTCAAATCTTTCCTTTATAGAAAAAATCTGCTTCATTTTCAAATTTCTGGCTTTTCAAAATTCGAGTGAACTTCTAGTTTTGTCACTCGAATTTGCTCCTTGGCAAAATTCGAGTGAAATCTTCTCTATTTTCACTCGAGTGAAAATAAGCAAGATTTCACTTGACAGATAGGTAGACAGATCCACTATAGCTTCAACTGGTTCCCAGTTGTGTCTTAGCACAGGAGAATCGTTTTTTTTTTTGTTTTTTTAGAACCAAAGGAGAATCTATCACTCCTCTTGGCCTCCAGTCCAGTGAGGAATACTCTGCAGCGCTCGGACGTCTTCTGTGTGACTCTGTCGGAGTATATTCTGCAGCCTCTGAATACTGCATCTGCATAGCAGCATAGTAGAACACACTCTGTAACTGTGCATTTCATCACGTGTGTAAAGTGTAATTAAAGCACATCCACAGTGAAGCCCCAGATCCAACGCCGACGTACGGCCTCCGCTGTCTCGCCAGCTCGGGAGTCCGAATCGGGACACCACCACGACTCCCCAAGTGCCCCGATCCCGTCGGCGTCGCCGCCGGTGGCCCTGCACCACCGCTCTCTGACAAGGCGGTCCCGCACTTCGATAGATAAACTCCGTCGATGACTGGTGGCCCCACCTAGGCCGGGGACCTAGCGGGCGCGCCGCACCTGGGCACTCGAGCAGGAAACTTCCCCGGCGGGTGCGTGCACAGCACACGGCGATGCTTCCCGCCTTCTTTGCGTGGCACCGATCGCGTCGTCGATCAAGAACCCGACGGCCATGATACGTCCGTACGCTAGCTGTCCGGCCACACCTCGCCTGGTGGCGGTGCGACCCTGTGCCAGTCGCTTCTATAAATGACTCGTGTTTGAGCAGACTGGGACGCATCGGCACACGGCATCCAATCATTCTCTCCTCTCACTCGCGTCCACGGCTCACGAACTCCAATCAATCTCTTGGGTGTTCGTGGACAATCTCTCCCTCGTGCTCCTGGACTGCACCGTGCACCATCGATGGAGGCCTACCCGGCAACGGCGTCGCCACCCACGGCAACAGCCATGCCCATTGACAAGCTGAGCCATCAGCTCTTCTCCCTGCTCGAGAGCAGGTTCCTCGGCGGGGCGTGGTGCCCGTCGGGCCCCGGGACGCCGGCGCGGGCGCTCCTCGACGGCGGGCGCGTGCGGGTGCTGGCGATCGACGGCTGCGGCGTGGGTGGCGCCGAGGACGCGCTCCTGGCCGCCGCCGCGCTCGCGAGGCTCGAGGCCAAGCTGCGCGACTGCACGGGGGACCCCGACGCGCGCGTCGCGGACTTCTTCGACGTGGCCGCGGGCGCCGGCGCGGGGGGCGTCCTCGCCGCGATGCTGTTCCTGAGGGGCCCTGACGGCCGGCCGCGGTACTCGGCCCTGGACGCGCTCGCGTTCGTCGCCGGGAGCGTCGGGAGGAAGGACTGGTGCGGCCGGCGCGGAGGGCGGTTGGCCAAGCTCTTCCGCGGCTCTCGCGGCGGCAGCGGCTTGCTCCGCCGCGTGTTCGGCGATGCCACGCTCAGGGACACCGTGGCGCCGCTCCTCGTGCCGTGCTACGACCTCGGAACGGCCGCGCCCTTCGTGTTCTCGCGCGCCGACGCCGTCGAGAGCGACAGCTTCGACTTCCGCCTGCGCGACGTCTGTGCCGCCACCTGCGCCGCGGCTGCTGCGCCAGTCCGGTCGGTGGACGGTCTCACGGCCATCGCCGCGGCGTCCGGGGGCGTGGCGGCCATGGGCAACCCGGCCGCGACGGCCATCACGCACGTGCTCCACAACAAGCAGGAGTTCC
The DNA here is from genome assembly GCA_018135685.1 of Themeda triandra. Classification (NCBI taxonomy): domain Eukaryota; kingdom Viridiplantae; phylum Streptophyta; class Magnoliopsida; order Poales; family Poaceae; genus Themeda; species Themeda triandra. The sequence continues at coordinate 148,004 of JAENPR010001011.1, read as the reverse complement.
CGCTCGCCACCGGCGTCGACGACCTCCTCGTGCTCTCCATCGGTGCCGGTGCCTCAGCCGTCGTGTCCGTGTGCGACGGGTCGAGGACGCCCATGCCCACGCGTTCTCCGTCGCCGCGGGAGCTGGCGCGCGTGACCGCCGAGGGCGTGGCGGACATGGTGGACGAGTCCGTGGCCATGGCGTTCGGGCACGCGTGCGGAAGCAACTACGTGCGCATCCAGGCCGGCAGGGCGCCCCCGCCGCTCCACGCGGCCACCGCACCCGCGGCGGCGTCAGCGATGCTGGCGCAGCGGAACGTGGAGTCGGTGCTGTTCCGCGGGCGGAGGCTGTCGGAGCGGACCAACGCCGAGAAGGTGGACGCGCTGGCCGCGGAGCTGGTCAAGGAGCAGGAGCGGCGGCGGCAAAGCCCGCTTCCGAACGTGGCCATCAAACAGGTCGGGACGCCGCGCCTGTCGTCGGCGACTACCGCTTCGTCGGGCACTGGGACGACGCCCAGGACGGCGTCGACGATGCCGTCGCCGGCGTCATGGGAGTCACGCAGATGATTTAGGCCATGATTTATTCTTTCTTTGTGATTTAGGCGTAATTAACTTGTTGACGATCTTGTTCATGCATATGCAATTCAAGGCACACACGTGTGGTTCCGAAATGAAATTCCGTAACGACAATTCGCCGAGCTGGACCGACTATATTAATCCGAGATACTGCACGCCATCCTTTTTCACGAATTTGCTTTGTAAATATTTGTAAGTAGTGGCAATGGCTGAAAGCATAGTATGACCCTATTCGTCGGATCAGCTATATTTGTGGATGGGCTGTTGGATTGTCGTAATTTTGACCGGAGATGGCAAAGAGCTATTCCCCAAGCTACCAGATACGTCAGGTACAGATTATGTGGATTAAAAGTTGCTTTTAGGAGAACTAGACTCTTCGGATAGTTCACTCAACAAGATCTAAGCTAGTCATCCAAATTAAACTACGATTATTATTACTACAGACTGTCTAATGAGAGAGAGAGAGAGAGAGAGAATATGATTGTGCTACTTTACCATGGGCACTGAACGAGTAAAATATCGAAAAATGTTTTTTTCTAGATTTATTCTAAAAATGATGGATACCATTTATATGGTAAAAGAAAATCAAGGATGTAATGCCATTAGGCACCAGTAGCAGGAGTTGACGTAGAAGAAGCATCGTGTACAAAAACACATGCTCCTACACTGCAGAGAGTTTAGTTGGTTATAGAACTCGTACCATCATCTGCACAGCTTGAGCCATCGCTTACGCTTAGCAAACACTTTTGGTTTGATCAACGAGCGCGCGCACGGGCACGGATGGATGATTGGAGTGTGGACGGACGACACGGTGGGCGCGGCGCGCGGGACATTTTTGCTTTGGCCCGTGATTAGCGCGGCGAGGCGCTGGCGAATCTGCTGGGCGCAACGCGCCAACGCGTGTCGTGCCCGCGGCTGCCGGCGCCAACCAGCAGGAGCGCCACTCATCAGCAACCGGCGGCGACCACGGACGACGGCGGACCACAGTTCGTCCGCACCTGTGGAGGTGCCACCGCCGCACTCCACGTCTACGCCGTGTCGCTTTGTGCAGTCCGCATGCATGATTACGTGTTCCCCAACTCCGATCCAATGATCAGTGCCCGGATATGTCGGAGCATTCTTGTCGCTCGCCTGAGCCTGAGCCTGAGCTGAGCTCCAATGATTTCAGTGCGTGGGTGCTTGCCATGATTTCCCACTCAAGTTGGTCAAACTAGCACATTCGTGTCCCTTGATCCCTTCATTCGTTTGGCTTAAATCCTTTTAAAAAAAATAATTCTTTTGGCTTAAATTAACTGGTGTCTCGGTGATCTGGCAATTGCGTAGTCAATTCGCCGCCATGTGCTAAGCACTTTGCTCTCCTCTATATATCCATAAACTTATTCTCGCACACGTACCATTGTTTTTTTTTAAAAAAAAAATGGCTACTTGTCAGCAGGTAGTTGGAGCCCCAATTTGGTATGAATAATGCAATGCGGGGAGAAGTTGGATTTGAAGTTCTTGGAGCGCACTGCGCCACCTCAGTTGGTACAAGAACTGATAAGGGCAGAATCAGCATTGTAGCGTGTAAGTTCTTCGAGTTTGATCCTTGCCGTAATCTCTTCAGCATCGTTCGTTCCTCTCAGACAACTGAAATAATCATTACTCAGACAGTCAGACACACCCGAACCATCATTTGTTTCCAATCAGCTAGCACTGAAATATATGCACGCACGTACAACGCCAGAGATTTGTGTCAGTTGTTCGATGACAGAATAATGTGGGCATAACAAATGTGCTCGCGTCAACTTTAGGTGAGGGAAGTGTCGTCGCAGGTTTAATTATCACAAAATCGTTACTACAAATTCTTCACAACCGATGACCTATATATCTGTGCAACCTAATTTTATTAGGTGCATTTGCCACACTACCAAACAGCAGAAGGCGTGGCGTGATACTGTTTGAATTGTAGTAGTCATTATCGCTTAACGACAGATGTGGGTCAAATCTAACCTAGCATTGGCATGTCCCAGTTTGTTAGTATAGACAGATGAGCGCACATCTTTCATCACTTGAAGAAGTCGAACTCTTTTTTTCTTCTTTGAAAGCTGAAGAAGTCGAACTCTTTTTTTCTATCGTCAAAAAAAAAAGAACTCTTTTTTTCTTCTTTGAAAGCTGAAGAAGTGGAAGTCTTTCTTGGGCTTCTTTTACAAAGTCCTTGGGCAGGATCACATACGCTGACGAGTGACGGCATTCATACCAGCCTGGCAGTTTGGGGGACGCCAGTACAGTAGTAGTAGCAGGAGTTGGCAGGTTTTTTTTACCGACCTGTCGGCGAAAACCGCCGGGGTCCGGTAACGGTAAACCGGTCCAGTTTACCGGTAACCGACCGGTAGCCGGCCGAATCCAAATTTGAATTCAAAGCCTGCTGTCGTTCGGTTCGAGCCCGGTTTACCGCCCGGTTTGAGGTTTGAGCGGTTTACCGCTCGGTTTGAGCGGTTTTTTCAAAATTCAAATTTAATTTTTTTAAAAAAAAATGCTAAAAAAGTTCCTAAAAATACTTCATGATTTGTAGAATCCAATGATGTCAAAATTACTCAAATTTGAGTGTGTTTAGTATGTTTTTCGACCTTCATGATTTAATCTATACTATAATTGAAATCTTCTAAAAGAGTGGGAAGCCTGAATCTCACCCCGACCCCACAAGGCAGACTCAAACTAACTCACACCCCATAATCACGGGTCACGAAAAAGAAAAAGGAAATCTCGCTGCCTATCACGGAAAAAAAAAACAGAAATCGCCCGTACTTCCGCCGCCGCCATCCTCCCTCCGTCCCCGTCCTCTCCTCCGGAGCGCTGTTGCGCCCCTGCGTGCGATGCCGATGGGCGGGTGCTACGTGCTACCACATCATCCGAGGACACCCGAGGTGCGAGCGCGGAGGCCGCGGGATTGCGGCGGCGGCCAGTGACTTCACGATCGGCGGCGGCGCCCTGCTCCCCGTGACCATGCTGGCATCATCCTCGTCCGTGGTGGCGCTCATCCCCATCCCCTTCGACGGCGGCTGCGACGCCCTTCCCCATCCCGATGGCCTTGCGTACACGTGGGCACTGGCAATGGGCAGCCATCCTCGAGGTCTGGATCCGTGCACGGCGTACGCGGCAGTGGCAGATATCCTTGGGACGGGTATGGATCGCGGCGGTGGTAGTGGTGGGCATGGATGTCGACGAGCTGCACGTCCTACTCTGGCATTGGAGGAGTCAGCCAAGGTAGTCACCGTTGCGTCCATGTGTTCAAGTAACAATTTGGTTTATCTTCCTTTTGTTTTGAAACCTTAGCAGGCAATCAAGTGTTGAGTATGTTGTGATTTTACACTACAGGTACCATCAGGGAAGTGCGTGTTGAGTATGTTGTGATTTTACACTACAGGTACCATCAGGGAAGTGCCTTAGGGAGCTCATAGCGATATACTGCTTTATGGACACCAACCGTATGGATCTCTTTTCTTTTGAGAACCACCAAACGTATGGATCATGCTGCTAGGCGGAAAGGAGCAACGGCTCAGGTCAGAATACACATAGAATAAAATGACAAATATGATTTTATTTTTTCATTCCATACATTTGAGCAACTTCATCAGGAGAAATCAAGCGTTGCAGTGTTATCCTACACATTCAGTAGTATCCAACATGGGCAACACTCAAAGAAGTTGAATTTGTTAGTATCATATTTATTTGTCATCTCAAAACTGGAACATTGATATAAACATGTAGTTACCAACTCTGAAAAAATCTATAAAGTTCAGCCAAGCTCAGGTGATCCTATAAGCACAGGTTCACAATCAAAAGAAGACTTAGTGGAGTTCACATTGCTATTTTTGCACTGCTGCTGCTGGGCAGAGATGTATTTTATTTCAGAACAAATCGACAGTAGAGCAGATGCAACAGCAACTTGAAGTTTGGCTGCAGCTGAGCACCTACCTTGCCATGCTACAAGAGTTGTCTATGGTTGGGCCGAGGAGCACTAGAGTTTAGTGACAGTTCTGGTCATAAAAAAAAAAGGAGTTCAGTGCTATGATGATTCATAACAAGTAGGTTAGGTACAGAGATGTAATCATGCACTTTGTCATTCAGTACAAGTGCACTGTTCTGCATCTGACGTTGATATTAGCTATCACTTTGCTTAACTGCATGAATTGTAATGTAGCTGACATGGATAAAAGAAAAGGAATTCATGTCACATTGCTATGAGTAATCTGAGCCGATATGCTGTTATGTGAACTGACAATTGGTGGTGAGGACCGTTGTCTGAAGTTGAAAACTAGGATGGTTCAATTTCAAAGCGCGCAAAGAATTGGCTTGACTCAATAATGGATATCTGCATATGTGCATTTCTAAAATAAAACCGTAGCGTTAGCACGGGCACTATACTAGTGGGCCTTAATGGGTCAGCTGTGTATTTTTTCTTTTTCTTTTTTTTTTAAACTTCTAAACGTCTAAATAAATACTAAACGAACTCAAATTTGAATAATTTTGACACCATTGGGTTCTATAAATCATGAACTATTTTTAGGAATTTTTTCAACATTTTTTTCAAAGTTGAAATTTGAATTTGGGACTTACCGAACCGGTCCGAACCGGAACCGGACCGGTCCGGTAAGTCCGGTAACCGCGGTTTACCGCGGTAAACCGGGCGGTAAAAAAAACCTTGGCAGTTGGCGTCAGTTAAGCATTCGTACAAAAAACTCACATTGCTGAGCTTAGCTGACTCCTACATCTACTCAGCTGGAGTGGTGGAGCCATCACGTTGCACGGTAGCAAAGACTTTTTGGTTCAAAAATTCAAAACACGCGCGCACGGACACAGATGGCCGGATGAGTCCATTGGTGTGGAAGTGGACCTGGACCAACCCTGGTGCGGTGCAGCCTGGGCCTATACCTCTGGCCCGTGATTTGCGCCGCGAGGCTCTGCCGAGCCAGCTGGGCAACGCGCGCCCTGCCGGCGCCAACCACCCCCAAGTGTGCCGCTCAGCTTGCGGCGGCGACCACGGCTCAGTTCGTCCGCACTTGGAGGCGCCACCGCGCGCCCGCGTGATGAGATTGAGATGACCACGGTTCCACGAACCCATCACCCAGCCGGCCAAGTCCATTGCAACGTCGCTTTGTGCAGTGTCCGCATGTCCCCCAACTCCGATCCAATGATCACAGGATCACACCGCACCCGGGATATGCCGGAGCACTCTTGTCGCCGGGCTGAGCTTGGGCTCCAATGATTCCGGTGGGTGGCTGCCATGATTTCCCACTCATGGCTAGTATGATGGGTGTCACGCTAGTCAAACTAGCGCTCCGTCTCCGTATATTCTTTTTGGCTTAAATTTAAAATCGGTAATGCTTCTTATAGAGCGTTCGACCGTCGAACGCTAGCGCACACGGCCCGGCCCAGCTGCCACCGCCCACCGCGCGCTCGGCTTGGGGGGCAGAGTGGTAATTTCGCGTGCGCGCCTCGGCCGCTCCGCCTGGGTCCACCTTCCCCTCCCCCGCGCCCGCTCTCTCATTCCTCGCTCACTCTCTCTCTCTCTTCCCTCACTCTCTCTCGCGCGCGACGGGCGACGCCGGCGAGGTCCTCCCCGCCGCTCTAGGCTCCCGCGCTCCTCTTCCCTCTTCCCCATGGCAGGGCCGAGCTCCTTTCGCGCCCCCACCTCCTCCTCCTCCCCATGGCAGCGGCGGCGAGCTCCTCCCGCGCCCGAACTCCTTCTTCTTCCTCCCCCCTCCCATGGCGGCGGCGAGCTCCTCCCGCTTCCTCCTCCCTCCGCTCCCTCCTCCTCATGGCGCCCGAGCTCCTCCTCCGGCCCCCGTGCTCCTCCCGCGCCTCCTCCCCTCCACGCCTCCCCCCCCCATGCTGGTGTCAAGCTCGTCTCCCGCGCTGTCGCCTACTCCTCCCTCCTCCCATGGCGGCGGTGGCTGCGGGCTCGCGGGATCCGGCGGCGGCGGCCGCGGATCCGCGGGATCCGGCGGCAGCGGCCATGGATCCCGGCGGCCTAGGTTTCGGCGAAGGGTAGAGGCGGCGACGCTCAGGGGGAGGGGATCCGGCCATGGCCGTGCCGGCTTCAGCTGGATCTGGCGGGGCCGGCCGTAGTACTGCCGAGGTAGGCTTTCTCCTTCACCCTCATCCCCATCTCCCTCCTCTTTCTCTCTGTTTTCGATGTTCCCCTAGGGTTCCGGCGATGTTTCTTTAGCAGGTAGTGCTATGTTTCTTTTCATTTGAAGCAATGTTTTTTTTCCTGTGGTTTTCTTTTCATCCAGCTTGTTTCAATCCGTCTCTCTTTTTGTTTCTTTTTCTTCACCCCATTTGTTTCAACAACTTTGATCTCTCTGTTTCAACAGATTCCATCTCTTTGGTTTCTCTTCTCCCTCAGTTTTTTTGTTTCATATGTGTTTTCTCATTGTTTCTATATTGTTTTTCGTTTTGTTTCAAATTGTTCTCTGTTTTTGTTTTTGCCGTGTGTTTCAATTCCGCGTGTTTCAATTCGCAAATTTGTTTTGTTTCAACTGGCATTCATCTCCTGTTTCGATTTTTTCTAATTTCTGTTTCGTTTTTTATGTTTTTCAGAGGCACGACGGCCATGTCGGGGTAGCGCGGCGACGGACCTGCCCACCGGAGGAGCAGGGGGCGCGCGAGTGGTGTCCCGTCGGCGGGGAGGGGCGCGCGAGTGGTGTCCCGTTGGCGGGGAGGTCGCGCCTCGCGCGCGCGGGGCGGGGTGTGTGTGCGCGTTTGCGGGGGAAGGGAGATGGGCCGGGCCCTGCTCGCCGAACGACCGTTCTATGGTAGAACGTTCGATTGGCAGCAGGACCCCTCTACCACGTACGCTTTTTATAAAAAAGAAAAAGTAGAGTCCGAGATGTTGGTCATGAAATTCTGGACAATTGAAAAAGCCAGAATCCACATTCTAGCGTCATCTTCGAGTTTGACCCCTCTTCATATAGTCTTCCACATCGTTCCTCTCAAACAACTGCAAACAATTACCTGATAACATTTTCTTTGGAAGCAGAGACTACCCAAACACATTCCGAACCATCATTTGTTTCCAATTAATACTGAAATGCACGCACGTACTATGTGTCGGTTGTTGCCTCTTGATGGACAGAATATGAGCATAACAAACTGCCTCCCGTTTCAACTCCAAGGTAGAGGCAGTATCGCAGGATCAATCAATTACAAGAAAATCGTCGGTACAAATTTAACACAACTGACATATTCATTCAACCTACGGTTAGATGCATCTGTCACGCTAGCAAACAGCAGAAGGTAACGGATGCCGTTTGAATTGTCGTCATTGTCGCTTGCCATCCAACATGACATGTCCCAGTTTGTTAGTATATCGACAGTGAGCGCATGCATTTTTTTTATACAAAAAAAAAATAACAACACTGGTGCTTTCTTCACTTGTAGAAGTCGAAGTCTGTCTCGGGCTTCTTCACATTGGTCCGGTAGCCCTTCTCAAAGTCCTTGGGCAGGATCACGTACCGATTTTTCCTGACGGCATGCATGCCAGCTTCTTGACATATTGCAGCAATCTGAAAAAGAGATAGGTCCACGAGTATTAAAATAAAGGTCAGAAGGAGAAAAGTATAACTTGTAAATTGTATTTACATCTACAAGGAAAGGATAAATGTATGGTCTTGTAAATTGTATTTACATCTACAAGGAAAGGATAAATGTATGGTCTACTGTGTATACCAAACCAAGAGTCAGACTGAGAAGGCAGAGCAAAACAGCCATCTAACCCTTCCCCCCCTCAGCCCAAAAGATGAAAAGAGAATAAGATAATTTGCAAAGATGGTTATCTAATTACTACTATTAGCACACAAGCAATTTGTTTTTTTAGAAAAAAAAAACACCATTTAATTTGGTAACCTTCTATCATTATCAAATACCCATTTTATGCATTATCTTGAGCATACGAGTGTAGTTCTCTGGAATATCCTCATTTTATCACTATTACTCTTGTTGTTTTACATAATGCAAATTCAAAATGATGTGGCCATTTGAAGATGAATAACAAGCACAGCACAATACCAAGATGACAAGACTTTTAGATCCTTTTATAAAGCTATATATACATTTCTTGTTTGTACTTTAAGTTCAAAACTCTACCAGAACTAAAGTTTAGTTCAATAATTAGCAGGTAATATCTGTCATTCCAAATGATTTAACCTATGATATTTGCTCAGTAAGCCATGTTTGCTAACTTGCTACGTGGACAGTAGGGACATCACAAAACAATTCTAACTACTAACATGCCTCATCCTATTTAGAGACAGGTAAATTCAGATGAAGCCACTTAACCAATAGCACAAATCATTGGACTGCATGCTTCGCTATCAAGGTAACCAGAGAACGTAACAAGAAGCATGCACATTAAAGATCACCCAAGTGTTCAAGTTTGCAGTGTGCGGAGATAAAATTCTAAAGTGTATTAGCCTATGCAGCAGATTATAAGAGGTGCTTTTTTGAGATATAACTAATGACCCAATGCAGACAGTATTCCAGTAGTTTAAATGCAAATTATTTAATATAATTATACTGAATCCTTGTAAGGGAAGCAAGACTTACATCAGCAGCACTGATCTTATCCGGTCTGCAAACATAATCTTCCAAATCAACCTCATCACTCAAATTCATCTTGGCAGTGCAGACCTGAATTGAAACAGCAGCCAGCGAGCAGTTGAGAAAAAAAATATGAACCCAGCGACAAATATGAAAAACCAAATCATATAAAAAGAAAACAATTTAAGTTTGCACTGATCACAAATCACTGACAGACCATATGACCGTATAACAATTGAGCATGTGCCTCTGTGCAGAACAAGTTAGAAATAGGTATGCAGTATGGCATGGTTGAAAATTTTAATTAATTACCAATAAAGAAATGTGTGCAGCTCAATAGCCATATGTGAATAAACAATAATCAAATACCAGGCATGCAATATACTATACATTACTTCAGTAAATTAATATGCAAGCTGTGTTACTTCACAAGAACGAAATAGAGTGCCTATCAGTTAGTTCACACAAAAAGAGAACTTACTTGGAAGACAAGCCTCTTCTGCCGCCGATCAGGAAGAGGGAACTCAATTTTCCTGTCAAGTCTACCTGGACGCAACAGAGCAGGATCTAGAGTGTCTGCCCTATTAGTTGCCATTATAACCTTCACATTCACTGTTTGATCAAATCCATCCATCTGCAATAAACACAGGCAGATTATTACTCCAGGAATACTCCAGCATCTAAGAATTTGGACCTACCAATCTGTCAAAGTAAACTTTCCAAGACCTTGCTTTTCATTTTCAAAATATTATAGTTTCTACTTCTCAGAACATGTTACATGTCAGGGTGAAGCTAGGGCTTTACAATTTCAATCTCAAAACAGAGCATTTTCTTATATTTCTAGGTCTAAAAAGGTTTCCTTTGAAATACAGGGTTTTTGAAACATAAGATGGCAAATCTAAAGTCAGCTTTACCTGATTAAGTAGCTCCATCAGAATGCGCTGAACTTCTCGATCAGCACCTGTCTGAGCATCAAAACGTGCAGTGGCTATAGCATCAACCTCGTCAATAAATATGATTGCAGGGGCATTCTCCTTAGCCAAACGGAATACATCTCGAACCATCCGAGGACCCTGAAAAGGAATTCAAAAAACATAAGGCACCAGGAACAGAACCAATGAACACCCAAAAAAGTACAAATGGAAACAGGACCAGTAGGTTCAAACAACTAAAGACCTAGTTATCTAGGACCAACGACCTAGCAAAGAACTCATGTACCAAGGCTGCAGCCATACACCACAGATTACACTCATTGGCACATATTGAAACAGAAACGCTAGGCATAGTTATGCAAAGTTACATGTCCTGTAATCCAAACAGAGATATATTTTATTCCCAAGCATAAGAAGTATTTAATAAACACATATATGGCTTTTACCACAAAGCATTCAGCACTGGAACATAAACAAAGGATGTTTCACAACTACAAATGGAAGGGAGTGTTATGTGTAATTTGGCAACAAATTGCAAGGGCACCAATTCTTAGTAAAATTGCCCCAACTTACCTCACCCAAGTACTTCTGCACGAACTCCGAACCAACTACTCTGATAAAAGAAGCAGTTGTGTGATGTGCCACAGCTTTGGCAAGCATGGTCTTGCCAGTACCTGGAGGACCATACAGAAGCACACCTCTTGGTGGATCAATACCAATCTGCTTGTACAGCTCGTGATGTGTCAAGGGTAACTCGACAGCTTCCCTGATTTCTTGCTTTTGAATGTCACATCCACCAATATCCTGAACACAAAAATAAAGCAGCAAAACATTATAGATTATACTGTAAGAAAAACTGCTAGAAACAATAGCAAATATGCTGTGTTTTTATTACAGTCAGAATGCCCAAGGGTAATACAACTTCAAAAATCTAAACAAATCTAATAGCTCCCATGAGTCCATGAATAATTTTGAAACTCTGTGGTATGTAACTGACATTTAAGTTTTAATAGTTTGTACTTCTACTAAAGCAATTCTTTTCTATGTCACAAAGATCTGCATTCAGTATTGCCATTATGCAGCAAAAGAGTGCAATACTGTCATTGAAGCATCTATTGGACATGTAAATAATAAGTGGGTGTTTGGTTCATGTAACTCTACTTTGTAAATTAATGATAGACAAATTTGAGGTCATTTGTTGCCATAAATTTCTGACTTGTTAGTTGTTATACACATTGACACAACCATGACTAGCAACGTTTCCAAAGCCATCCAAACTCTAACAAATGAACATGTTTACATTAAGGGACAGCTCATTGTTTGTTCACAGCATTGTACCAAAATTTGAAGCCCAGTCCCCTTGTCTATTATAATGCTATAATCCTCTGCATTCTAATAGTCGCTACTAGAATATCCAATTTGGTAATCATCTCATGGTTGGCACTGAAATGAGTGAGAATCCTACTGCAATTGTTATATTTCAACGACAAATCCAAGCAGCTGAATTAACTAAGGATACATCTAAAACTCAAAACCAACAATAAAGCTGCCTAAGATGGATAGCACATATCAAATCAAACATCAGGAACTCACACTGTAGGTGACGTTGGGCTTCTCCGACGAGCCGAGCAGCGAGATGCTGGAGTCGGCCTCGGGCGGCAAGACATCAACAAGCGCGTGGGAGTGTCTGTGCAGCGCGACGGACGCCGAGGGCTTGAGCAGCTCGCGGCCGATGGTGCTGAGGACCCGCACGTAGAAGCTGCCGCCGGAGGTGGTCGGCGCCACGATGCCGTGGTCGGCGTCGACCATCTCCACGAACTGGCCGATCTCCAGCGGCGTCGCCCGGCACCGCTTCACCTCCTCCGCCGCGCGCAGCTCCTCGCGCGTGAGGTTCCCGAGCTCGTCCCTGACGTAGTCCTCCTGGATCTCGATGATCTCGAGGTGCCGCTGCAGCGACTTGTACTGGCAGTAGAAGTCGCCGTCGTGGCCGTCGGCGGCCGCGGAGAAGGCGGCCGCGTAGGACGGCGGCGGCGCCGCCGGGAAGGCCGCGCCCGGAGGCATCGGCGCGACGGCGGCGGCCGACATCGCTCGCGGATGAGGCGAGGGTTAGGGTTTCTGGTGTGTCCCGAGCTCCTGGCGCTGCCCTTGCGATCGCTGCCGGTGGTGGCTACGGATTTCGTTCGTATCGGGAGTGCGGAGAGCGAGGTGGAGGGGAACGCGGAGTTTTGGATTTTATTTGGGGGATTTCGGAGTTCTAGTTCGTCACCAACTTGTTTTACAAGAACGTCCTCTTGCGGAATTAGCGCTTAAAAAAACTAAAAGGATTCGGATGGGCCACCGAAACCGCCTAGTTTTCGGTCAGACGTTACGAGGCCCAAGAGGCTCCAAGCCCAGCCCAGTTGCCTCAAGCCCTGAAGGTGTCGCAGGTTTCAGCTAGAGTGCTAGACGCCTGCCGGCTGCCGCTGCTCTGTCAAAATGTAACTGGGGAGATTTCGCCTAGTAACTGGGTTTCAACCTAAAGCTGTGAACCTAACTGTAAAACGTTTGATGTAATTCTGAGAGCAAGTACACTTTTGCCAGAGGAGAGAGAGAGAGAGAGAGAGAGAGAGTTGGGATGCTATGCAGGACAGCAGGAGCTGAGGACTGAGGTGCATAACTCTACGCGTGCACGTGCTACAAATGAAACAGAGTAAATGCAAAGCAAAGATAAAGGAGAAAGTTAAAAAATATATATATATATATATATATATATATATATATATATATATATATATATATATATATAACCTAATTGTTACTCTTATAAGTTCAAAAAAAAAATTACTCTCAAAGCCAACTCGATATGTCAAACTTGAGTGATTACTAATCATGCCTCTAGATAAATGGCATGACAAAATTATGCAACTACCAACTGTGACTGTATCATTAGCAATGTTGTAACTAATGTACAAAGTGTAATTGCTTCCGGGAGAGATTTTTTTGTTAGTGTTCGAGGGAATACTTGGATGCTGCCAGCCATGCTATTGCAAGACACTTTTTTTAAGGAAGTCGGGAGGGGAGGCCCCTACCTAATTTTCATTAAAATTGCAAACTGTACAGATGCAGGTGCAAGCCAAAGAGGCTCAAAGAGGAAAACAAGAGGAATACAACAAGAAGATACAAAAGTGCAGGAAAAAAGCTACAGAGTACAAGAGTAGATGCACTAAACAACATTCAGAGCCGCTTGATCCCAAATTTGTGTCCATGCTTCGATAGCCAAACTCCTTGGTTCCTTACTTGTTCTGTGTTTCCAGAGTTGTAAAGTTTGCAGTACATTCTCTTTGATTTCCCAGCAAGGTATTGTAAAATTGTCAAATACTCTCCTGTTTCTTGCCAGCCAAATGTTCCAGGCTATTGCAATTAAAATAGTTGCAGTTTCTGTACCGGCTTGTACCAAGTGATTTTGTTCCGGTGCCATTAGAGCTTGAGCTATGTTTTTTTGTTGATTTGGAGCGAAGCCTAAGGCTGTTCATACTTGGGTTGCATACGGACATCTGAAAAGCACCTCCAAAAGGTTATAGGATGAAGTAAGCTGTTCTTAACGTGAAGTCCTTAGTTGGTCCAAATCTCATCTCTCTTGCATCTTCAAGAGCTGTTAGCTGAACACTGTCCATTTGACTTTAAAGTTGTAAAAGTTCTTGTTCTGCTCTTCGAGAAGTTAAGGCTCTTGTACGGATTTGCCATCCCAAATCTGATTTGCAGTCTAGCACAGTGACGTTTTGGTTCACAACATGTGAGAAGAAGTGAGGGTATTGGCAAGCTAAGGGTTTTCTGTTAAGCCAACTATCTAGCCAAAAGGCAGTGTTGTTCGACAAAATATTCAGTGCAAACCATCCACTCGGTGCAATTGTGAAAACCATTTGCAAAATCATACTTAGAAGTTTTAAAAAAATTAAAATTTTGCACACCGATAATGCATCTATCGATACACATTGTCACAAATTTTGAAATTCAAACTTGTTTTATACAAATTCATATGAAAATAACAAATTTCAATTGAGTATGCACTAGTGCATATGCAAGTAAAATTTATTATTTTCATATGAATTTATATAAAACGAGTTTGAATCCTAAATTTTTTGACAATGTGTCTCTATAGATGCACTATCGGTATGGAAAGTTTTAATTTTTTTTTTTTGAAAACTTCTAAGTATGATTTTCATGGATTGCACCGAAGATGACGTTTGACCTGAATATTTTGCCGTGTTGTTCCCTTTTTCCACTATTACTAATGTCATGGCCCTGTAAAGGTCAATGAACTGCATCAGTTGTCTCCAAGCCAAAGTAGTCTTGTTGATTTAACTCCTATCCTTTTTTGGTTGGCATAGACTGAACTTCTTATTCAATTAGCACAACTACAATCAGGTTGCGATTGCGAGTGGTATTTATGGATGAATCTTAAGAGGAGGCTGATGTTCTGTTATTCTAAATTTTTTACTCCTATAATCCTCCTCTTAATCCTTTGGGGTACAAACATTTTCCCAAGCAATCATACAATTTGCTCCTGAAGTGACACTTTCGTGTATGAAAAATGAGTTCATTTTCAAACTTGCACACACGTCGGTGGCCCATTATCCAAGAGAACACACACGTCACTCCTCAACCATTGTTTAGTGACATGCATTTCAATAAAAAATCATCATCGCGTCAAGGCCTAATTAACTCAACTATAGCCTATCGACGAGAATCCCACAACGCCGGCGACGGCATCGTCGATGCGGTCCTTGCCGTCGCGGTGCCAGACGACGTTGTGGTCGCCGACGACAGCCGCGGAGTGCCCACACCTGCCGTCAGCAACACTGCAACACGTACCCGGTTGGAGCGAAAGTTCATACAGCAAGTAAACTAGTCGAAGATTTTCATGGCTGATAGCCGTGCCTCCATGTTCACTTCGTACGGGAAGCCTCCCTTCTTGTGAACTATGCGCATCTCCTCCGTGCCGACGTCAAGGAGGAGGAGCCCCTTTTCACCCTTGTCATTCTGGCTCATGAAGGGCCGTAGCAAGACAGCTCCGCTCCTCAACCCAGCCGATGACCTCACGAAGCACACCTTGCTGGGCCTGTCCGAGTGCGGCAGCCCATCATCATGAGGCGACACGGACCGGACGATCGCCTCCGTGTCGATTACAGATTGCCGTGCCCAATGACCAGTGCTACCGGACAGCAGCCAAATTGATATGCTGAACCTGTCGGCGACGAGGAGGGTCAGCCTCCCGTCCGGCGACGACGTCAGGTGGAGATCAGACACTTCGCAGCTGTCCGGCAGGCAGGCCTTGGGGACCTCGATCGACCCTGTCGTCGTCGCCGGGCGCGTGCCATGTCGAGGGACAGCGTAGGTGAGGATGTAGATGTTCGGGGGCCTCTTAGAGCCTATGTGCATTATCCAGTGGATCAAGCCGTCGAGGACGACGGCAGAGTTGTGTGGCTGGGCAGTGACATAGCCCCAACAATAGCCACTATGACGATGAGGTTCATGCACGTAGATGAGCGGCCCCCATCTCCATGTACCGTCGGCGGCGTCTGACGACGCTACCTGGACGTGGAAAACGCTCGAATCCGTGGCGAGGAGAAGGGAGGAGCAGCCGATGCCGTCCGCAGCCGTGAGCAGGACGTACGTGCAAAGCCCATGCGGGCAAACGAGCTTCGGACGCGGGAGGTACGCCCGGTTGCCGGTCATGGGATCGTACACGCAGATGTCCGACGGCCCGCGGCGGAGCACGACGAGGCCGTTCTGCGACGTCAGGGGCCTGTACCGTCTACCGAGGCCGTGGGGGCCGCCCACGGCGGCTCTGCGGGACAGGAACGGCGCCAGGTGGTCCTCGGAGAACAACGTCGCGGCGAGTGTCGCCGGGTGCACAAGGGAGAAGCTGGCGGACGCCCTCTTATTACCCCCCGCCTTGTTGTGGACGCTGAGGTAGCCGACGAGGAACCGGGGCACGACGGCGCCATTTGGCCCTTGCTGGTGGCACACGCGGCGGATGAAGGCCGGGCAGAGGATGTCACGGCGGAGGGGCTTGCACGTCGCGGCGGAGCGGACGACCGTGACGCCGTCCGACCGCGCAACTATCTCGAGGACAAGTTCATAAGGAAGCGTGCACACCGGCGTCGTCGCTTTCGGCGGCGGCAACAGGTGACCTGTGCGTGACGGCGACATGGCCCGTCGCGTCTTGCGTGCAATCAACAAGTCTATGCACATGAATAAATCTGATGAGGGCGGTGGCACGAATCAACGAATAGGAAATCACAACTCCTATCCTATATCAGTTGATGCCTGACTTTTGTAGTCCGTTGATATGCTCTTCCATAGAAGACAGCCGCTATATTTATGGGGGTGTATGTATGGCAAGAACCGACTCTGGTCCGAGTCGATCCCGGGCAGTATCCGCGATTCGAGTGCATTTTTTTTTTTTGTTATTGTTTGAGGGAATACTTGATGCTGCCATGCTGTTGCATCAAGACACGTTCGTGTATAAAAATGAGTTCATTTTCAAACTTGCGACCCACACGTCGGTGCCCCATTCTCCAAGATAACATAACGCCACTGCTCTACCCTTGTTAGTGACATGCATTTGAAACAAAAAGAAATCGTCATCCCGCCGCGGCCTAATTTACTCAACTATCGGCGAGAATCCCACGACGCCGGCGACGGCATCGTCGACGCGGTCCTTGCCGTCGCGGTGCCGGACGACGTGGTGGTCGCCGACGACAGCCGCGGCGTGCCCACCTGCTTGATGGCCACATTCGGAAGCGGGCTGCACCGCCGCCGCTCCTGCTCCTTGACCAACTCCGCGGCCAGCGCGTCCACCTTCTCGGCGTTGGTCCGCGGCGACAGCCTCCGCCCCCGAAACAGCACCGACTCCACGTTCCGCTGCGCAAGCATCGCTGACGCGGCCGAAGATGCGGTGGACGTGTGGAGCGGCGCCGGCGCCTTGCCGGCCTGGATGCGCACGTAGTTGCTTCCGCACGCGAGCCCGAACGCCATGGCAACGGACTCGTCCACCATGTCTGCGACGCCCTCGGCGGTCACGCGCGCCAGCTCCCGCGGCGACGGAGAACGCGTGGGCATGGGCGTGCTCGACCCGTCGCACACGGACGCGGTGGCCACCGAGGCACCGGCGCCGATGGAGAGCACGACGAGGTCTTCGACGCCGGAGGCGAGGGGGAACTCCTGCTTGTTGTGGAGCACGTGGGTGATGGCGGCCGCGGCCGGGTTGCCCATGCCCGCCACTCCCGCAGACGCCCCGGCGATGGCCGTGGCACCGTCGACCGACCTCACGCTCGCGAGCGCGGCGCCCGCGGCGCAGGTGGCGGCGCACACGTCGCGGAGGCGGAAGTCGAAGCTGTCGCTCTCGACGGCGTCGGCGCGCGAGAAGACGAACGGCGCGGCCGTGGCGAGGTCGTAGCACGGCACGAGGAGCGGCGCCACGGTGTCCCTGAGCGTCGCGTCGCCGAACACGCGGCGGAACGCCCGCTCGTCGCCACCCCGCGCGCCGCGGAACAGCTTGGCCCACCGCCCGCGCCGGCCTCCCCAGCCCTTGGCGCCGACGCTCCCTGCCACGAACGCGAGCGCGTCGTCGGCCGTGTACCTTGGCCGGCCGTCGGCGCCCCTCAGGAACAGCACCGCCGCGAGCACCGCTCCCGCGCCGGCGCCCGCCGCGAGGTCGAAGAAGTCGGCGACGCGCGCGTCGGGGTCGCCCGTGTGGTCTCGCAGCCCGGCCTCGAGCCTCGCGAGCGCTGCGGCGGCCAGGAGCGCGTCCTCGGCGCCCCCGCCGCAGCCGTCGATCGCCAGTACCCGCACGCGCCCGCCATCCAGAAGCGAACGCGCCGGCGTGCCCGGGCCGAAGAGGAACTTGTTCTCGAGCAGGGAGAAGATCTCGTAGCTGAGCTTGTCCATGCCCATGATGGCTTTCGTCGGCGGCGACGCCATTGCCGCATACGCTTCCATCTCAAGCAGCAATGCTGCAAAGGCAAGGGCTAGGGTAGGGTGGGAACACGACGTAGCTTGGCTGGCAGATTAATGGGACCTGGAGATAGCTCGTGATGTGTGAGAGAGTGAGAGACTGCGACTGCTGCTGCGATCGACGCGTCCTAGTCCATGCGACCTCGCGGCCTTTTATAATGGCGGGAGCTGGCAGGTATCGCTCCCCCAGTGGCCAGTCCCCACGCACGACGTGGCCGCGGCGCGCACGCTCTGCCGTGACCGGACAGGACAGCTAGCGTACGGTACGGTACGCGTCCTGGCCGTCAGGAGGGCGACGGGAAAGTGGCAGGAAGCGCCGGCCGCTGTGCTCCGCTGGATCGGATCGCAGGGGTGGGCACCTGACATGGGCAGGTGGGCATGGGTACTGTGGCCGTGTGGGCATGGCCTCGCTCGCCGCGCGCACACACGGCCGCACCCGACGACGAAGCTTCCGCTTCCGCAGTCCGCAGCACAGAGCTGCCGGCCGCGGCGCGCACACGTTGCCCCGACGCCACGCTGTCGGCGGGCTCCGCCTGTCATGGAGACGGAGCACACGGCCTACGGCATGCCGGCGCTCCCTGGATTGCGAGACAGCGGCGGACCTGGCGTGAGAGCCTTCAGCATTGAGTGGGGTCACGCCGAGAGAGCGCCCAGGCGTCAGCCAGAACCTCTCTGCTCTGCTCTCTCATGCATCCTGGCGTGGCGTCCGTACACGCCGGGGTTAATGGAATAATCAATAATGGGGCGGCTGTCCTTGCTGTCGATGGAGCGCACGTCGCGGCGGCCCCGCCGTGCGCTGTCGCTCCTCGCTCGGGCACAAGAAGGCCGTCGGCGCTGGATCTGTAGCGCACTGTTCTTGTGGTTTCGACACGTGAGGAAACCAGTGGCAAGTGCGGCTGTGCTTGTACCTCATGTGCAGATGAGACATGCTCGTACTCGTACTATCGTGGACGTACGGAGCAGAGCTGTTAGATTAGATTCGCTCGTGTCCTCGTGTACATCTTCATTCTGTTCAATTCGATCGTGCCTTCTTCTGGATTGGCGGCAAAGAGAATAATTAGGGTACTAACTCAGGTACAAGTAACTTACTGCATTGCTCTCTGATAATATTTCCTTTCAAGATCATAGTTTGGGCAGCTGAATCCATTTAGATAAGGTTCCATTATGTACCATAATAAACCAGTGAATGTGATTGTGAATGCCTCACGATGCTCATGTTTATTTCATCTGACTTTTAACAGTCTACAGTAGCAAAGAGAGATCCGGGTGCCTAGTGGCAAGAATCAATTATATATGGAACTTAAATACATCATATACATGATACATGATACATGATATACATGAGATATATATACATTTAGATATACATGATATGGAACCGTTATTGCTCCTTCTATATGTTGATGACATTTTAATTACAGGAGATGATGTGGAACATATTTCCCATGTGAAGAAGCAACTTGGCGTGCAATTTCCAATGTCTGATTTGGGTCCTCTAAGTTATTTCTTGAGCATTGAGGTTTCACGTACTGCCAATGGCTATTACCTCTGTCATACAGGACTTGATCGTTCGTCCGGGCATTACTGATAATCGCACGGCTGCAACACCTATGGATATGCACTTGCAGCTTTGTGCTACTGATGGAACGCCTATTGAGGATCCTTCTTGCTATTTGCATCTTGTGGGTAGCCTTGTTTATCTTACTATCACACGACCTGAAATTGCTCATGTTGTTCCCATTCTAAGTCATCAGTGCTCCTACTTCTGTTCATTTAGGTCATTTGCTTCATGTGCTACGATATTAGAGAGGGGGGGGAGGCATCATCTCGGTGCTTGTTTTATGCTTGTGATAGTCCATTTCAACTTCATGCTTATTCGGACTCTACTTGGGCAAGTGACCCCTCATATCGCTGCTCCATCACAGGTTATTGCATTCTTCTTGGTTCTTCTCCTTTTGCAGGGAAGTCCAAGAAACAAGCTGTTGTCTCTGGCTCTTGTGCTGAAGCAGAACTTCGAGCACGAGCTACTACCACTTCTGGGATTGTATGGCTTCGATGGTTACTCGCTAATTTTGGTATCTCTTGTAATACACCTACACCTCTTCTGTGTGATAACACTGGAGCCATACAAATTGCTAATGATCCTGTCAAACATGAGATTACTAAGCATTTTGTCGTTGATGCCTTCTTCACTCGTTCTCACTGTCATCAGAAGACAATTGATCTTCAGTATGTACCCTTTGAGTTGCAATTGATTGATTTCTTCACTAGAGCTCAAGCTTGAGAGCAACATAGCTTCATTTGATCAAACTCAATGCTTTAGATCCTTCGCTTCCACTTTGAGTTTGAAGGGGTGTTAAGTGTATATCTGGCCCATCCTATAGGCCCATATAGCCCATGAGGCTCTATCTATATATATGGTCATCTCCACTAATGGAGGCATACTTTGTCATTTCCAAGGTTAGTAATAGAAGGAAGATCAAATGATAAATTGTGTACCTTGCATTTTTAATTCGAATCAAGTTGATTAGATCATCAAATTCATTGTTGTTCCATAAAGACGAGAAATGGTTTTTTAGCATAGTAGCAAAATGACATCTCAAATGTCTTAGCACAGAATCATAACTTTCTTTAGGACGCTTGCAATAGATGTTAAAAGGTAGAATCTTGAGTTTATCATTTGCCTCACCAATCGAACCACCTATAACTGCATAGTTTGAAGGATTGTTCAAATTATCACAAGTATAACCTTGTTGCAAATCATTTCAATTGCCTCCAGAGTGGAACTAAAAAAAGTTTATGTCAGACAAAGATTATAATTTGCAATTTATCTCAGTGACTCAGACAAATAAAGTCCTTTGGTTTTATTTCAAGTCTGTTACAAACTTATCCACTATGACAATGTGTGACTGAACATGTGAATTTCAGAAATGATATTTGGAGAGAGTAAGAAATCTTGAGTGTATATAATGGCCTAAATATAGTTTAATGCTTCAAAATGAAACTTCAAATAAACATGTTTTCTATTTTTTCTACTTCTCACTAACATCATGAATCATGAATCTTGTATCATCAATAGTTTGATTGGACTCTAAAAGCTTGATACTTCTTCTATTTGCACCTGACCCATTTTCAAATAAAGTCATTTTTCTTTGGTGGTTGTCCGATAAACATATCCTTCTTTGATTTTGTGGCCAATGTTGTCAGTTGTGAAGTCAAAGTGTCAAGCACATCTACATCAACACCACCTACCTCACTTTTTTTTAGATTTTAGACGTTTTGTACCTGCCTTAGTTAGTGAATGCTTAGGTTTTGAAGAGTCATATTTTTGTTTATTACCCTACAAGACATATTTTACAAGCTAAGTTTAGCAGCAATACAAAGGATTCAAAGACAGAGCTAACGATTATTAAGTAATGAGAAGTAATACGAATACAACCCTTCTTGACGCCATTCAAAGCAGTATAGAGGATTCAAAGATAGAGCTAATGATTATCAAGTAATGAGAAGTAATGCGAATAGCCCTTCCTGAAGCCATTCGCTGCCGCCCCCTCCCCTACTCCAACCCTAATACAAGTGTCCTAATTCTCTTGGGGGTATTCTGTGATACGTAATCTGCAATCACAATAAGAGCTCTTGCTCATGTTACAATAGCTAGCTTGAGGAACCAGAGGAAGAGCCACAGCTCTGCGGGACAGGAACGACGCCAGGTGGTCCTCGGAGAACAATATTGCAGCGGGTGTTGCCGGGTGCACAAGTGAGAAGCTGGCAGACGCCCTTTTACCTCCCGCCTTGTTGTGGATGCTGAGGTAGCCGACAAGGAACCGAGGCACGACGACGCCGTTTGGGTCGTGCTAGCACACGCGGCGGATGAAGGCCGGGCGGAGGATGTTGTGGTGGAGGTGCTTGCACGTCACAGCGGAGCGGATGACCGTGACGACGTCCGACCGCGCAACTATCTCGAGGACAAGGTCATAAGGAAGCGTGCACACCGGCGGCGTCGCTTTTCGGCGGTGGCAACAGGCGGCTTGTGCGTGACGGCGACATGGTCCGTCGCTTCTTGTGTGCAATCAACGAGTCTATGCACATGAGCAAATCTCATCAGGGCGGTGGCATGAATCAGTACGAATAGGAAATCACAACTCCTATCCTGAGTTTTGTAGTCCGTTCATATGCTCTTCCATAGAAGACGACCGCTATATTTATGGGGGTGTATGTATGGCAAGAACGGACTCTCCGAGTCGATCCCAGACAGTATCCGTCGTTCAAGTGCGGTTTTTAGAGACAAGGCATGTTAATTTCTCCACTGTTTGAGTTTTTTTTAAAAAAAATTCTCCACCTTTTGTCGTATGTTTCCGCCGCCCCCCTTCTCTCTTCTGTTCAGGATCTCTTCTTGGTCCATTTGTTCTCTGTTTTTCTCTCTTTTTTTATTTTTTTCTATCCTGTTATTGTGTCCATTTCATGAATCTTTTGGCGGGCCTAGGCAGCAACGGCTCGTGCCGGCACAAAGCTTTCGCACGAGTAGGAGCACAAGTGGCGACGGCTCGTGCTGACACGTGCTCGCACGCGCGGGGGAGTGGTGGCACGTGTTCTCAGCGCGAAGGAGAAAGAAGATTTTTGCGGTTGACGAATGGCTCCCACTGCAGCGGTCTTCAATCTTCCAATAAAACACTAAACATAGAACCTTTCAAATTCCAAAATCTAGAATGAAACCATTCCATCCTAAATCTTCCAGGCCCCACAATAACGATGGCTCATGGAGTTAGTGTCGATCTTTCCTTGTTTCACAAAAATAGAACTATTCCATTCTGTCGTCGAGGAATGGTTCTTCTACTCCAACTACCCGGGCGCCCTCGACTCGTCGAGGAGCCTCCGGGTCATGGAGTAGAAGAGCTCGTGCATGGGCAGCGTCTCGTAGAGCTCGAGTATATCGATGTAGAAGTCGAAGCCAAGGTCGAGGCAGCCCTAGAGCTACTCCAGGTCATCCTTAACTTCGTGGGCCACCCTTCCGTCGCTACCGCTGCAGAGGACGCCTCCACTGCCATATTTTTCTTTTATTTTGTTCTGCCTCCCGTATCGATTTCGCTCGGTGAACCTCCTATGCTCTCCCTCGACCGAGTCCGCCGCATTCCGATGTGTTCATTGGCGCCTTCCATTCGTTCAAAACCTCATGAGTGCTAGTTGCGATAGATAAACAGGGCTACCTGCAATTTGTTTCCGGGAGAATTTTTTTTGTTATTGTTTGAGGGAATACTTGATGCTGCCATGCCGTAGCATCAAGACACGTTCGTGTATGAAAATGAGTTCATTTTCAAACTTGTGACCCACACGTCGGTGGCCCATTCTCCAAGATAACATAACGCCACTGCTCTACCCGTTAGTGACATGCATTTGAAAACCAAAAAATCGTCATCCCGCCACGGCCTAATTAACTCAGCTATCGGCGAGAATCCCACGACGCCGGCGACGGCATCGTCGACGCGGCCCTTGCCGTCGCGGTGCCCGACGACGTCGTGGTCGCTGACGACAGCCGCGGTGTGCCCACCTGCTTGATGGCCACGTTCGGAAGCGGGCTGCCCCGCCGCCGCTCCTGCTCCTTCACAAGCTCCACGGCCAGCGCGTCCACCTTCTCGGCGTTGGTCCGCTGCGACAGCCTCCGCCCCCAGAACATCACCGACTCTACGCTCCGCTGCGCGAGCATCGCTACCGCTGCCGCGGATGCGGTGGCCGCGTGGAGCGGCGCCGGCGCCTTGCCGGCCTGGATGCGCACGTAGTTGCTTCCGCACGCATACCCAAACGCCATGGCCACGGACTCGTCCACCATGTCCGCGACGCCCTCGGCCGTCACGCGTGCCAGCTCCCGTGGCGACGGAGAACGCGTGGGCATGGGCGTCCTCGACCCGTCGCACACGGACACGGTGGCCGAGGCACCGGCGCCGATGGAGAGCACGAGGAGGTCTTCGACGCCGGTGGCGAGCGGGAACTCCTGCTTGTTGTGGAGCACGTGCGTGATGGCGGCCGCGGTCGGGTTGCCCATGCCCGCCACTCCCGCGGACGCCGCGGCGATGGCCGTGGCGCCGTCGACCGACCTCACGCTCGCGAGCGCGCCGCCCGCGGCGCAGGTGGCGGCGCACACGTCGCGGAGGCGGAAGTCGAAGCTGTCGCTCTCGACGGCGTCGGCCCGCGAGAACACGAACGGCGCGGCCGTGGCGAGGTCGTAGCACGGCACGAGGAGCGGCGCCACGGTGTCCCTAAGCGTCGCGTCGCCGAACACGCGGCGGAACGACCGCTCGTCGTCTCCGGCACGCGAGCCGCGGAACAGCTTCGCCCACCGCCCGCGCCGGCCTCCCCAGCCGCCCTTGGCGCCGCCGACGCTCCCTGCCACGAACGCGAGCGCGTCGTCGGCCGTGTACCGCGGGCGGCCGTCGGCGCCCCTCAGTAACAGCATCGCCGCGAGCACCCCGCCCGCGCCGGCGCCCGCCGCGAGGTCGAAGAAGTCGGCCACGCGCGCGTCGGGGTCGCCCGTGTGGTCGCGCAGCCCGGCCTCGAGCCTCGCGAGCGCCGCGGCGGCCAGGAGCGCGTCCTCGGCGCCCGCGCCACAGCCATCGATCGCCAGCACGCGCACGCGCCCGCCGTCCAGAAGCGCCCGCGCCGGCGTGCCCGGGCCGAAGAGGAACTTGCTCTCGAGCAGGGAGAAGATCTCGTAGCTGAACTTGTCCATGCCCATGATGGCTTTCATCGGCGGCGACGCCATTGCCGCGTACGCTTCCATCTATCTCAAGCAGCAAAGACGAGGGCTAGAGTAGGGTGGGAACTCGTAGAGCTTGGCTGGCAGATTAATGGGAGCTGGAGATAGCTCGTGATGTGCGAGAGTGAGAGCGAGACTGTAACTGCTGCTGCGATCGACGCGTCCTAGTCCACTCTACCTCGCGGCCTTTTATAATGGCGACTGCAGGCAAGCTATCGCTCCGTCCCCCGGCACGACGTGGCCGCGGCGCGCACACTCTCCCGTGAAGGTCTGCGCGTTCCGGACAGGACAGCTAGCGTACGGTACGGTACGCGTCCTGGCCGTCAGGCGTCAGCAGGAGTCTGGCCTGGATTGGCGGGTGGCACGGGGCCACGAGACGACCCCGAAGGTGGCAGGAAGCGCCGGACGCTGTGCTCCGCTGGATCGGATCGCATGGGTGGGCACCTGGGCAAGTTGGCGGATTTTTTTATATTTTTAATCCTTTTTTAATCAAATAATCAAAATTATCCCCACTGGAAAAGTATTTGCACCCCATAACCCCTCCCCGTCGCGCCAAAGCTGTTGGCGCGACCATTACACTAGATCGCGCCACATGCAATGGCCCGACGATGGACAGCATGGCAAAGCGCGTTGACCGCGGGGCCCACCCCGTCGCGCCACATGCAATGGCGCGACGGGGGCACGCATATTCCTTCTCCACCACAAACAAGCCGGTCCATTGCATCCATTTCACTATTTTTAGACCATGCGTGCAACTTGAGTCAGTAATCAAAGGGTTTATTATATGAGTTATTATCTATGCAGTCTCTTTTCAGATTGGTATATCGTGTTTTTCTTTGTTTTGTTGCGATTTCATTTTCCATGTATCCATCGAGCGAAGGGAGCTGTAAGTTTGAATTTTTCTTTAACTCCAATTTTCTTGCTGCTTCTTTAGATAATGTCACCTTCCATAAGGTTGGAATATTTTTAGCCATCGTGGCAGCACAAATCTCCCTTCTACCCACATGTTATGAGTCAAAGTTGTCCACAAGATTCAAGGAGATTAACCTTATAAAAGAAAAAATAATTAGTGTATATTATCCAAGTAGTAATAAATGTGTGAGGTTGGACCTCTTTTTAATTGCATTCCGTGGTAGTTCTCCTTCTTTGTCCAAAGAGGTCTATAGGAAATTTAGAGTACAAACCTAAATCCATAAAAATTTCTATATTTATTTAGTCTTTACTACTACCGGCTTCTTATACGGCTCCATAGTAATAAAATGTGTAACAAACTTGCGGCTTACATATATTCTTTAATTACGAATGCCCAACTAATAAGGATATTAAGTATCGGCTCATGAAGATTAATTTCTTTGGAAAACAAAAAGGAATGAGGACAACAAAAGGTTGTATCAGTCATTATTCACTTCTTATTGCCTATAATCAAATAATGTGAAGGAAAATACTTCATATACAACAATTTTGTAAAACCGAGATGCTTCATATACACGCATGGTCTAAGAATAGTGAAATGCATACAATAGACTGGCTTGATTGTGGTGGAGAAGGGACATGCGTGCCCCCGTCGCGCCATTGCATGTGGCGCGAAGGGGTGGGCACCGTGGTCAACGCGCTTTGCCACGCTGTCTATCGTCGCGCCATTGCATGTGCCGCGACCTAGTGTAATGGTCGCGCCACCCATTTTGGCGTGACGGGAAGGGGTTATGAGGTGCAAATACTTTTCCATGGAGGATATTTTTGATTATTTGATTAAAAAAGGATTAAAAATAAAAAAATCCCGCAAGTTGGCATGGGTACGGTGTCGCCGTGCGGGCGCGGCCTCGCTCGCCGCGCGCGCGCACGGACGCGCCCGACGACGAAGCTTCCGCAGTCCGCAGCGCGCACACGTGGACCCGGCCGGCGCCACGCTGTCGGCCAGGCTCCGCCTGTGATGGAGACGCAGTACACGTGGCCTTGATGCCACGCTGTCGGCGCGGGCTCCGGCCGTCATGGAGACGGAGCACCCGGCGGGCGCGTGCGGGCGGCATGCCAGCGCTCCCTGGATGGCGAGAGAGACAGCCGCGACGATCGTGCGCGTGAGGGCCTTGTTGAGCATTGAGCGGGGTCACGCCGCCGTCAGTCAGAGCCATCTGCTCTGCTCTCTCATGCATCCTGGCGTGGCGTCCGTACACGCCGCGGTTAATGGAGTAATGGGCCGCTGTCCTTGCTGTCGATCGATCGAGCGCACGTCGCGGCGGCCCCGCCGTGCGCTGTCGCTCGCGTCGCGCTCGCGGGCGAAGGGAGGCCGTCGGCGCTGGATCTGGAGATCACTGTTCACGTGGTTTCGACACGTGAGGAAACCAGTCACCAGTGCGTGCAAGTGCAGCTGGGGCTTGTACCTCATGTGCAGATATGCTCGTACTCTCGTGGAGTACGGAGCAGAGCTGTTAGATTAGATTCGTGTAGTCCTGTCCTTGTGTGCATCTTCATGCAGTTCAGTTCGATCTTGCCTTCTTCGTTCTTGGATTGGCGGCAAAGATAGTGAGAGAGAATAGAGATTAGCACCTGGATTCCATCGGCGTACGATTGTGGTGTATTATTTACAGGTTTTCGTAGGGTTTTTCTAGCGATATATATGAACGTGTTTTGGCCAAACCTGGTACTGGTAGCTGGATACTTCCACATATGTGTTCAATTTACCATGGATTTCTTGAATTTATCGAGATTCCCAGAGAGGAGAAACGATTTATTCACAGGCCCTGGATCAGCACGAGTTGGAATAGTCATTCATTGCAGTGTTTGTGGGTGGATCTGCCTATCTCTCTCTGCATGGTAGCCCTCCTGCCGACAATGCATTGCGTTGCATTGGATGCCTGCTGTTCCTCTTCCCTTCCATGCGATTTCGGTAACAAGCAGAAACAAAAGGAAACGGACAGCGCACACGTGCACACGCCTGCATTGTACATGAAGAGCATGCTTTTGTTGCTGATGATTACAGTTAAGATAAGCGAGTTTGTGTCAGGTAGCAGTCTATCATCGTGTCCAGCATTCCACTCAAAGTGCCGAGTAGGGGGTAACTAGCTAGGTAGTAGCCAGTTCTCTCTCAAGCCTCTAAAGTCTAATCCACCAGAAATAATTGAAGGAAATGAAAAAGAGGGACGTTGTAAAGTTGGTCAGCTTGTGCCGTGGCTAACTAACAATCTTTTCTTGCTATGTTTGTTTAAGCTCGTAAAACTAGCTTATCATGACAATGATAGGATGCTTCATCTTGTCGGAACTGTTTACACGTTTGCGTGCACGTTGTAAGATAATGGCATGTACGTGCGGACTAATACTATACATATATCATGCAGGTTGAATGGTCAACCACTACTGCATCAAGTCTCGCTAATTACGCGTGTTACATGTGTTAAAGTACTAGTACTTTGTATTTGTGATGTGGATCGTAGGATTCGTATATTTTGGGATTCTCGACGTAATAAACCGATAAAATACGACATGACAATGATAAAATCATACTTTTTTTTTAAGATGTTGGTAAATTATTCTTCCTTGAGGAACCTTTTGTGTTAAATGAGAGGGGTGGAGGGGACCTGATCTGAAAAAGGCTTTGAACAGCAGAAACTCCAATCGCGGCGATTATCTCACACCTCAGCTTAAACTTCCTCCGAACCACGGGCGACAGGATACACTGCACTCCTCGCTCCGCAGTCCCTATGCGATCCTCCGCAGTCCCTATGTGATCCGCGGCCATCAGCATGCGACAGGATTATCTCAAAATGATGATTCTAAAAAAAAAAAGTGCATATGAAGCATAATCAGGCAATCAGCTACTGCTGAAAGCCTGAAATATAATGCACAAATGTATACGCCAACGGCCAATCGTTCGAATCAGCTGGACAGAAATGCTTCGCATGATTGACGTGCCCCCTACAAATCTGCCTACGAGAGGGAGAGCAAGCATGAGCAGGTCGGAAGAGAATCGTTTGTACAAAATCGGTTGCTGACCCATGTAACCTCCTGTTGTTGGGCATGTCAGAACAGAAGCCGGCAGCAAGCATATATGCCCGTTTCAAACGAAGACATTGTCGCGTACCAGTATGGTTCCGACATGAAATGATCATAATACAACTAGCAAGTGACCTTTGATACTTGCACGGCAAGCAGTGATCAACAGGCCTCTACTACTTCACACGCCATGCCCACAAAAACATCTCGCATCATTTCAACCAACTTGCCACTATACGTCGACATTCCTAACCCTCGACATACCAAATATCAACAGGCCGGCTTATATAAGATATAATAATAAGACTACAAAACACAGCTGCGACCAACAGATCTAGCCAATCGGCACATGTATAACGCTAAGGTTCGACTAAACATACAGACAGTCGAAGAAACGGTCAACCCGTCCAGCATAAATTTACGACCACGGAAGCAACGACCTGTACCAACTCACTCGGTTAAGATTCTTAGCCAACACTGGCCAGCAGGGTTCCGATCTAGAAGCACCAACTGTCTACAGAGTTAAGATTCCTTTTGCTTTATGGAGCTTCAAGATGTCTTTGCAGGCTCATCGCTTATGGGCAGATCATCTTCATCATGGTAGATGTTCTCAGCCATCTGCCATATCTGGAGGATGTTGTCTTCAGCAACGCTAGCAACCACCCAGTCCTCACAGGGGTTCCAGGAGAAATCAGAGATCTTGCTGGTATGGCCTCCATGGATGAACATGAGCTCTGGAGGGCCATCTTCTGCATCCTCTGGTGTTTGTTCTTGGTCAATCCTGTGATATAACAACAAAGCAAAGAACAATAGTTAATCCAAACCGAATCATGTTAATTATACTTCAACAATAAGTAATGTAGGGAGTTCAAGGACAACACAGGAAAAAATCGAAGGGAAAACACACATCATCATAAGAACTAGCAATGTCCAGAAGATGCAGCGCACCAGTGGAAAAGAAAACTAAGGGTAATAACATATGAGAGTATCCTGAATGTTTTTATTGCTTACCTGCTTAGGTCCCAGATCATGAGTCTTCTGCCCAGACAACAGGATGCAAGTATAGTTTCATTCTTTGGACTCCATCCAACTTGAAAAACTTCCTCTCTAATTACACAAGATGTTGAAACATGAATGTTAAACTAGAAAATATAACATCCATAGAAACATTCAATACTTCATAAAGTTTTTTAGGCAGTTAAAACAAACAGTAGCAACAAACAGAGCAAAAACAGTGGAAACGTACTTGTGACAGTCAAAGGTGTGCAGAGAAGTATCAATCTTCCTAAGATCAAATAATTTGACAGTCTTGTCAGTAGAACCAGTTGCAACAACCCATTCGTTGAATGGGTTGAAAGCCAGGCAGTTCACCTGTAAATAAATAAGCAAGCATCAATAAACAAGAATCTTGTCATTGATCTTTCAGGAACCACGAACTTAGAGCAAGGTTCAATAAAGTCCCACCAGCACTGGCTTTCAGATGCACTGATGGGTTCTGATCTTACACCAAATTGTTTTCATTTACCTCTAGTTTGTACGCCCAAAGAAATCAGGACCAAGGTTTCCTATACCCTGACCCTGACTTATACAGCCATAGTAGACGCATATGGTTCCCAAACAATGCGGCTCATATAAAGACAAATATAAACCTAAACTTTTTTTTAGTGTTCAATACAAACCACCAATATGACATCAGATCCAGAGAACCAAAGTAAGATGTTGAAGCATGTGTTCCATTTGACCAAAAAAAAAAGAAAAAAATAAGGAGTAACAAAGTGATAGAATGTATGATCAACCAAACAACCCTTCAAGTCAAGATGAATAATGACGGGAGTAAATCGATCTGGAAAAACTAGTTCAAAGTTCATACAGTGCTTCTCCTCCATTTAAGGACAATCAGATCCTCTCTTCATGCAAGAAGAGAAATCTTAAAATTTTGTAACCATGTTATAAAATGTATCTTTTTAGTAGCAAATAACATCAGTATTTCTAATGGCAATTAAAAGCTCACAACAGTTCCTTTACCTCGCCCTGGTGTGCCACCACTGACTGAACAGGCTTAGTAGGTGCGGGAGACCGCAGGTCCCAAATCAAAAGATGATGATCATCACCAACTGACCCAAATAAGTACTCATGCCTCAAGTGCCAAGCAACATCTTCAACCACCCCATCATGATGCTTGCCAAGAATAAAATCGAAGTATTAGTATTATTAAATAAATAGCATTAGTATTTCTATGAAGCTTGCATCACTGTGGATAAGGAACAACAGATGAGAGATTAAAATCACTAGGTTGCCGATCAAAAAAAAAAAAAATCACTAGGTTGCAAAATAGAGTCTCCAGGTTTCAGCAACAGAAACCATTAGTTTTTCTACTCATACTCATCAGAGAAAGAACATTCAGTTTTCCAATATGCTATTTAGCAAGAATACATTCTGTCATAGGTAATTACAAAAACAAATCAGCATACAAGAGAAACTGTATTAGTTCCACTAATTTTCCTTATTAATCCAAGTATGACTATCATGCATCTTCAAAGTGATGATCCAGAGTTCTAAAATAACCATTAGAATGTTAGAGAATGAAGAATGCTTCAAACAATGTTCTACATGAAGCTTTTTCTTTCAAAAAAAAAAAAAAAAATTCTACATGAAGCTCGAAACATTAACACAAAAAATAGAAGCAGGCACAGGAGCCGTACCTTAAAAATCTGCAGGGCATCAAGACTTTTGTTTTTACTATTTGCTTTAATGTCCCACAAGCAAATTTGAGCATCATCAGACCCACTTAACAGATGTCCCTCTTTAAAAATACTCCATGATAAGCCATATCCTTCAGAATTATGTCCCTTCAGCCTTAAATCAGGGTTGCATGCACCATCTAGTGGAGGCTTAGATGGGTGCTTGCTATAGTCGAAGACATATACTTCTGCACTAACTGTCTTGGTAGCAATTATAAATGGATTTTGGGGCATATAGCGAGCTCGATTGACCTCTCCATCATGATTTATCTGCTGAACAATTTGCACCTACAAAAAGGGAGGGAACATGTGTTCTAAAACTTGTCTCCAAACAGAAAAGAGGAACATGTAAACATTACCTCATCAAGGCAGTAACAAAAATGAGTAAGTAAATGCTCAAATGTATATGTTTGCTATGAATTAAAGAGGTAAATGAAAGAATAGAACATTCTCATACCCAAAACAGGTTCATTTCATTGGACTAGCAACAAAATCAAGAGAACATTCTCATATCCAAAAGAGGTTCGTTACATTGGACTGTCAACAAAATCAAGAGAACATTCTCATACCCAATACTTCATTCGCATACAACAGGATGATGAAACAGTCAAATATGTAAACTGATTAACATAGCAAGAGTTTTAAAAACCCTTGCAGTACCACCTATGGAAAATCATGCACCAAGAACCACCTAAATATGGCAACTTAGCAAACAAGCAATTAAATACCCAATCAAATGTTCCTGGCTTTCTCAAAATGGCACACAATCAATGGAAATTAGTCATTAAATATTCCAAAACATGGCATTCCTTCGTGCAAAGACAATCCAAAGCAACAGGATGTGGATATCACCCAAGTGTAAAGGTATCCATGCAAGCTCCCAGCATGTAAGCCATCTGTAGCAACTAGAAATAGCATCACAATAAAAATCACTGTAGATAGAAGTGACAACCTCACTGCAATTGTGGCGCTATACAGTTAGAATTGTTCTGTGGTACGAATTCAACCAAACAAACAGATGCCAGATCAGCAGCAAATCGCACAATTACTATTCGAGCGTTATACATAGCAAAATCCAAATATTGGCATAAAATGGCATTTATTTTGAGAGGGCTGGAGGGGGTGGAGGGGGATAGGTCATTCAGGGAAAAAAACATTCAGCCTTGGAAGTTGCAATTATAGGGAAAAAAATGCATCAACCATACCCCAAGCATGCACAACCGAACAATAAAATGCAAAAAAAGAGAGGATAAACTAAGCAAGCCCAAGGCTCAAGACTTCATCTTGAACATGAAAGAAATAAAATCCAGGCTTCAAAATGAGGGAGCAAAAACCTAGGCTTCTACGTTCACATAAAAGCACAGCTATCTGGAAGGCTAAAGGTTAATTTGCACAGAAAAAACTTCCTAAATCTTAGCTTTCCACAAGAAAGGAAGACTTGTCTCTGCTTCACCAGTTGTTCTCAAGAGAAAAGAGGAACAAGATGATCCTTAACTGCAGATGCTACCACTGAATTGCCAAATTAAGGTGCTAAAACAACTAAGGCCACATATAGTACTTTTGTAGGGCATAGCTCAGCACATTGGTAGTAACAAGGAAAAACAAATAACAGCACCAGTTTCACATGTAACAACAAAAGATCTTTTAACCATTAAACAGATATGGTCCACTCCACCTGTACAACAAACACTAATCAACAACCCACACGTTTATTTACAAAGCAAGCTATAGAAAGTTCCGCGACGCACGACTCTACCATAAAAAACAACATGCTGAATAAATGAACCGAGATCATAATTAAGGTACATACGAAGCCGGCTACTGCTACAACTCCTGAATCCCACCAAGCACCATGGTCGCAAGAAATAAGTTCCTAATTCTGCCTACTGGAGCCATTGCAGAGCAATTCAACACAAGTCCCTCCTGTTTTGTTATATAAATTGCAGGTGCCGCCCCCCACATCTGAGCCAAAACCACACCCGATTACCAAACTAGTAACACAGAAACCATACTGCCCTGACAAACATGCAGATCAAGAAGGAACTAAATTCCACCACGGCACAGCACGGGACATCACTCAACAGTATCAGTTCACACCAGAGAGATCGAGTAAAACACAAAGGAAAGTTTATGGGAAGAGCAAGGATGGAAAGTCCACCTTGCTGGAGGCAGAGCCAAAGCCCCCGACGTCGGCGTGCTCGTCGTCGTAGTGGCGCGCGTCGGCCTCGGCGTCGTCGAGGGGCAGCTGGACCTGCGCGAGCATCAGGTAGTTGGGCTCGTTGTCCGAGGTGTGGGTGCCGAGGATCATCTTCTGGACGGAGTGGTCCTTCCCCGGCGGCTCAACGCGGTCGGGGAGCCACTGCACGGTGAGGGAGGGCCACTCGAGCGCGTGGGTGATGACGAGGTCATAGAGGAAGGGTGTGTTCTTCTTCCAGATCTTGTACTCCTCGTTGATGAGGCGCTCCGCCTCGGTGCAGAATTCCTCCTCATCCGCCTCCCCGCCGCCAGCCTTCGGCATCGTCGGTTCGCCGGCATGCGGGCTAGGGTCAGTGCGGAACTCCTCCTCGTCCGCCTCCCCGCTGCCGGCCTTCGGCATCATCGGTTCGCCGGCACGCGGGCTAGGGTTAGGGTTTGGGAGCATAGGAGGTTTGGGTTGGTGAGCAGGACGAAATGAGATCTATTTTGAGGGGGTGGGGGTGGGGGTGGGGGTTGGGGGAGGTGGATAGGTCATCCAGAACAAAAATGCAACCTCCACATTGGAAGTTGTAATTATAGAAAAAATATACATCAACCATACCCAAGCATGCACAACCCAACAATAAAAATGCAAAAAATGACAGGATAAACTAAGCAAGTCTGAGGCTCAAGACTTCACCTTGAACATGTAAGAAATAAAATCCTGGCTTCAAAAAGCAGGAGCAAAATCCTAGGCTTCTACATTCACATAAAAGCACAGCTATCTTGAAGGCTAAAGGTAAATTTGCACAGAAAAAGCTTCCTAAATCTTTGCTTTCCACCAGAAAGGAAGACTTGTCTCTGCTTCACCAATTGTTCTCAAGAAAGACGAGGAACAAGATGACTACACCACTAAATTGCCAAATTAAGGTGCTAAAACAACTAAGGCCACATACAATACTTTTGTACGGCATAGTTCAGCACACTGGTACTACCAAGGATAATCAAATAATAAGCAACTAGTACATATCGTAAAATGCCAATAATCACACGAATACACAATAGCATGAGTTTCAAATGTAACAACAAACAAGGTTCAAAAAACGTTACCAGAAGTCGTTTAATCTAGTTTAAATGATGAACGGAGGCCCAACATTGTGTTTAGGGGGTAGACGCTCAATAAAACGTTGGGCGTACCTAGACGCTCGTCTACACACATTGCACTGATTAATTGCCGTGTGGGCGGGAAGAGGGAAGGAATCGCACACGCAGCATGCAGGAAAGAAGTGTGGGCGGGCGCGGAAGACAGCAGGTGGGCCCGACACAGGAGCACAAATCGGCCGCAAGATACAAAGTGGGATTTGTTGCACTCCAGTCCCGCCTCCGCCTACCTCCCGCCTCGTTGCTCCTTGCCGCCGTTGGTAGGAGCAGAGGCCGCGGGCGCAGGGGCCGTCGCCTACAACACAGGGCAGGCCGCCGGCATACGACCAGGAGTCGACAACAAAGAGGCTGGTGCGGGCACAGCCCCTCGCTCGTACTCTTCCTAGGGGGCGGCGCTAAACCATAGGCTGCGTTCACCTAGCGTCTAGCATTTGTTTGATCCTTGACAACAAAAGATCTTTTAACCATCAAACAGAAATGGTCCAGTCCACCTGTACAACAAACACTAATCAACAACCCACATGTTTATTTACAGAGCAAACTATAGAAAGTTCCTCGACACAGGACTCTACCATCGAAAACAACATGCCCAAATAAATGAACCGTGGTCATAATAAAGGCAACTTCCGCACCCAGCAACTGCAATGACTCCTAGATCCCAACAAGCATCATGGTCGCAAGAAATAAGTTCCCTAATAGCTGGAGCCTAAGGGAGAGATTACAAATCGACACAAATACCTCCTGTTTTGCTATGTAAATTTGCAGGTACCCTCCACAACATAGGAGCGAGCACGCGGGTCAAGAAGGAACTAAATTCCACCACGGCACGGCACGGGACATCACTCAATAGTATCAGTTCACACCAGAGGTATCGAGTAAAATGCAGAGGAGAGTTTATGGGGAAGGGCGGGGGCGGGAAGTCTACCTTGCCGGAGGCGGCGCCGAACCCCCGATGTCGGCGTGCTCGTCGTCGTAGTGGCGCGCGTCGGCCTCGGCGTCGTCGAGGGCAGCTGGACCTGCGCGAGCATCAGGTAGTTGGGCTCGTTGTCGCTGGTGTGGGTGCCGAGGATCATCTTCTGGACGGAGTGGTCCTTCCCCGGCGGCTCGACGCGGTCGGGGAGCCACTGCACGGTGAGGGAGGGCCACTCGAGCGCGTGCGTGATGACGAGGTCGTAGAGGAAGGGGGTGTTCTTCTTCCAGATCTTGTACTCCTCGTTGATGAGGCGCTCCTCCACCTCGGCGCGGAACTCCTCCTCGTCCGCCGCCCCGCCGCCGGCCTTCGGCATCGTCGGTGGGTTCGCCGGCGCGCGGGCTAGGGTTAGGGTTTGGGGGGGTTTGGGATGGTGAGCGGAGGTGAAATGGCGGGAGGAGGTGCGCGAGTGTGAGAAATTGAGCGAAGGGTGGGTGGGGAAGAACCGAGAGCGGCTGGGCAGCGTCGTCTATAGGGTCCGACCAGGGTGGTGCGGAGTCGAGCGCCGAGCCGACCCCCGAAAATTAGTTCTCGTCACGTCGAGTATGGGCCGTATTTGTATTTCTGGGCCTTGCTTCCGCGAGAACGAGCCTGGCCGGGGTTAAGAGAGACTACAGCCTTAAACCGGTTATAGCCCATTACTGAAGCCGGATGCCGGAAAAGGTCACACCCAACTAAACCGAACCGATTCCTATGTGTGTTGACCCAAACCAAACTCGACTGGCCCAGAATGAAAACTAAACCATGAAATCCAGGTTCGGCCCAAACCATTAGTAGGTTTACACGCAAGGTCTGGAAATCTGAAAACGCTTGCTCAGCCTCTTGATGCATAACCAGCGTGAATTTTTTTCTGGAATACGTAAAAAGTTTGCACATCTTTATAATTAAGTAGAAGAGAATATTTTACAAAGGTTACCGGGTTGAATATAAGATTTTAAACATGCCCTGCCACACCCAGTTGGAACCAATAGAAAACTCACGCCAACAGAAGAAGAGAAGACCCCCACCACGTCTAACAACAAACGGCCCAACAGGGCTGGCAGGGGTAGGACTCAGCGTCGGTGGAGCAATATGGGCGCGACAATGGAGCCTTCAGGAAGGAGATGACGTCCGCAGACGCAAGCTCCGTTGTGACATGCACCCTTGGGATCTTTGGATCCCGGAATTGCTCCGGCAGTAGCGTTCGAGGATGAGCAGAGACGACGCCTTCAAGGAGGTGATGACGTTTTTGCCACCGTCGTCGATCCTAGGCCCTTGGTCTGAGGACATGGTTTTCACGCGTGCTACCCTGGATCGTTGCCGCCGCCAATGACGCCGTTGATTTTCTTCGTGGTGTGGTACAATGCATCGTCTGAACAACCTAACAGTACTCCAGCGTGAAGTTAACCAGAAACCTTGGAACGACAGTCCATCTAGGTGGTGTACACAGTACACCCTAGGCTCGCAGCCTCTAACACGAAATAAAACTTCATGTTTCACTCAGCAGAGATCAACTCAGATGGCAGGATGTTTCTCACAGCATGAATTAAGAGCTATCATAAGACGATAGAAATAGCATGATACAGGTCTACAATGCATCATCCAACAGCCTAACAGTACTCCAGTGCCACATCTACCCAAAACACAAGTGCCCCAAAATTTTGTGCCACCAAAAAAATTCCCGTGACATATGAACTATTGTTTTAGGATTTTAGTTCTCTCCGTGCCATTGTCGTCCAAACTCCATGGAACGTCTGTTAAGTAGAGGACAAAAGGACCATTATGCCTTGGTTCATAGCCATTTGCCGATCCCATAATCTGATAATAATCAGCACAGAGCAGAGAACAACCATGAAACAGAAATAGGGCAGCTGGCCGAGCGCAATTGGGTGCAGTACCCGTGTCATAACAGAATTCCTCCCAGCTTTTGCATGATCGTGCCCACCGATTTATATGGAACTATATAATAAAGTAAAGACCAAGTTTCAGCCATCAGATACCATATATATTTCCTATATATATTCGCTGATTGGTGTCGCCCTAATCAGATCTGCACGTTTGCATAGATTCATCTGATTGCAAGCAAAACACGATGGCGCCGTCACGCACAGACCGGCTGTTCCCGCCGCTGGAAGCGACCATGCCTGCAGCGTGCACACTTCCTTATGACCTCCTCCTCGAGATAGTTGCTCGATCGGACGTCGCCACGGTCGTCCGCTCCGCCGCGACGTGCAACACTACGTGAAAAACCCACTGTAGGAGCGCCTCGCCACTTCTAATAGGGGCGGCTCGTGATCCAAATGCCCCCTACATGGGGGCCGGCGCGGGAGGCTGGCGGCCAGATCACCAGCCGCCCCTGCTAATGCAACGCGTAGGGGCGGGGTGATCCAGCCGCCCTTACTAGTGGCTTTAATAGTAAGGCGGCGGTGATCCAGCCCGCCCCTATAGTGGGTTTTCACAAAATTAGTTAAAACGAGGCACCAAATTACCTCAAATGAAAAACTTTTGAATACAAGATAGTTTTGTCTCATCAAGATACATATTTCATACATAGAAAATTTTTACATTTGGAAAAGTTTTAGTAAACTCTTCTCACGGGTTTGAAAATCCGGGCGAGACTTGGTCAACCCTAGTCAAACGAGGCACCAAATGACCTTAAATGAAAAACTTTTGGATACAAGATAGTTTTGTCTAATCAAGATACATATTTAATACATAGAACACTTTTGCATTTGAAAAAGTTTTAGTAAACTCTTCTCACGGGGTTTCAAAATCCAAGGCGAGACTTGGTCAACTCTAGTCAAACGAGGTACCAAATGACCTCAAATGAAAAACTTTTGAATACAAGATAGTTTTGTCTTATTAAGATACATATTTCATACATAGACCATTTTTACATTTGAGGAAGTGTTGGTAAACTCTAGTCACAAATTCTTGAATCCCACACAGACTTAATGAAACTTCATGCGGGACGAGTGGATTTAGAACTACACTTTCTACGCTTCGTCAAATGTAAAAATGACCTTTATATGAACTATTCGTCTTGACGAGTGGATCAAACTTGATGTTCATGACTTTTCGAGGTGGGCCCGTCTAGGGGTCGTCGAAAACCCGCGTCTAGCCGCGAAAAACTGAAGTTTCAAAGTTTGAGTGGTCGAAACCATCTCAGATGAAAAGGTGACCATTGGATAAAATATGTATCTTGATGAGTGGATCAAACTTTCTGTTCATCACTTTTTGCATCCGAGGCCATCTAGGGTCCGGTCAACGTGTATTTTCCGAAAAAATGAAGGTTTGACTTGGTCAACCTAGATCAAACGAGGTACCAAATGACCTCAAATGAAAAACTTTTGAATACAAGATAGTTTTATCTCATCAAGATACATATTTCATGTATAGAACACTTTTGCATTTGGAAACTTTTTAGTAAACTCTTCTTACAGGGTTTGAAAATCCAAGGCGAGACTTGGTCAACTCTAGTCAAACGAGGTACCAAATGACCTCAAATGAAAAACTTTTGAATAGAAGATAGTTTTGTCTCATCAAGATACATATTTCATACATAGACCATTTTTGCATTTGAGGAAGTGTTGGTAAACTCTAGTCACAAATTCTTGAATCCCACGCAGAACTTAATGAAACTTCATGCGGGACGAGTGGATTTAAACTACACTTTCACAACGCTTCGTCAAATGTAAAAATGACCTTTCTATGAACTGTTCGTCTTGACGAGTGGATCAAACTTGATGTTCATGACCTTTCGAGGTGGGCCCGTCTAGGGGGTCGAAAACCCGCGTCTAGCCGCGAAAAACTGAAGTTTCAAAGTTTGAGTGGTCGAAACCATCTCAGATGAAAAGGTGACCATTGGATAAAATATGTATCTTGATGAGTGGATCAAACTTGCTGTTCATCACTTTTGCATCCGAGGCCATCTAGGGTCCGGTCAACGTGTATTTTCCGAAAAAAAACGAAGGTTTGACTTGGTCAACCTAGGTCAAACGAGGTACCAAATGACCTCAAATGAAAAACTTTTGAATACAAGATAGTTTTATCTCATCAAGATACATATTTCATGTATAGAACACTTTTGCATTTGGAAAAGTTTTAGTAAACTCTTGTCACGGGGTTTGAAAATCCAAGGCGAGACATGGTCAACCCTAGTCAAATGAGGTACCAAATGACCTCAAATGAAAAAATTTTGAATATAAGATAGTTTTATCTCATCAAGATACACATTTCATACATATAACATTTTTGCATTTGAGAAAGTATTGGTAAACTCTAGTCACAAATTCTTGAATCCCGCACAATTAATGAAACTTCAAATGCGGAACGAGTGGATTTAGAACTACACTTTCGCAACGCTTAGTCGAATGCAAAAATGACCTTTGTATCAATTGTTGGTCTCGATGAGTGGATCAAATTTGGTATTCATGACTTTACGAGGTGGAGAAAAGTTGAAGTTATTATAAAAAATACGCAAGTATTCATTTAAAATAAAGAAAATTGTAAATTAGTTCTAATTTTTTTGAAACTTATACAAAAGGATATATATTTTTTATTTTAATTTAAAAACTATTTGGATATATTATTATAATTAGATAAAAAATATTTACTCGATAAGATTGTCTAATTGGATAGTGAATAAATTAAACATACACAAATAGAAAAATAGAATTCCTTATAAATGTTTATAAGGGCCAGTGGCTTGGGCCTAGCCCACGTATCCCTCTTTACCTGCCAACCGGCCCAAATTGGCCCATTTGAAAACCCTAGACTATATATAGGATGACCTCTCCTTCCTGTGGCTCATTTCCTTCTCCCAGCCGCCGCTCAGCGCCCCCCGCCGTCGCTCTTCCTCTCCTTCCGGCTTCCACCCGAATCCGCGTCCCCTCGCAATCCCCACCCGCGCGCCGCCGCCGATCCCGCCGCGGCGTAGCCCGTCGCGCCCGATCCGCCGCCGCGCTGGCCTCCCCGCGCTCCCCAAACCCTAGGTAGGGCCGTAGGGGCCTGGGCTTCCGCGCGCGGGGGGAATCTGCGCCGCGGAAGGGATGGAGAAGCGGCAGTGGGGCGCGCGGTGCGCAAGCGTTCCCGGGTACGGCACCTTCGCGGGCGTGGTGGAGTCGTACGACCCGGCGCGGGCTACTTCCGCGTGCTCTACGAGGCGGAGACTCCGAGGAGGTCAACGCCGACGAGCTCGCCGGGATCCTCGTCGGCCCCGCCATGCCCACCGCGGCGCGCGGATGCGAGCACACCCCGCCCGGGGGACGCCACGCAAGCGTGCGCGGCCGCAGCCCCGTCGAGCCGCCCCGCCGCCCGCTGCTTCTTGAGGTGGTGGTGGGAAGAGGAGCAGTGGAGGTCCAACGGATGCAGTCTCGCCAGATCTGAAGGAGCCACGTCGGAGGAGCGGTACGAGGAGGTCGTGTCTGCCTGCGTGGGATGGAGGCGGCGCCGCGGCAGCTCCAGCAACAGCTGGAGGAGGACGCCGAGGTGGGGTGCCCATTCGGCGAGGCCGAGGCCAACCCATCGGAGGCCGAGGTGGGGTGCTCCCTCCCTCTCTCCAGGTGGCGGCGCGCTCCCCTCGCCTCGTATGTTCTTCCTCCTCCCGTCGTCTCCCTCGCTAATCTCTACTGATTTTTTCGCTTGCCTGCTCCAGATCTCCCTTCGCTTGCCGGCCAGGGACCCCTTCACTGCGCCGAAGATGGCGTAAGTTCTCCCCACCGATGTCTTTTCCCTGCTCGTTTCAGGAATTCTAGTTTCGGGTTAGTGTGACGGTAGAATCGTTCCGCTCGATGCGTGTTATTGTGGAACTGTCGCGGGTAGAGGTAGCAATAGCCAGTAGCACGGTGGATTGGTTGCGCTACTGTTGTGGTGAAATGATTGTCCTCTGACTGTGCGGTCTTCCGATCTTGAATGATTGGGCACAGCTACTGTCCTGGGTCGAATTTCATAAAGGCGTGTTCGGCTCATTTGTGTTCTGGTGAAATTAGATTGTTTTGCAAGTGTGTTCATAACTTGTGATTGGATCAGAAGTGTGCAATTCAAGCTTCCAGTTGATTGGGTGCTTAATGGTAGGCTGACTAAACCAAACTGAGGTTTTGATGGCTAATAATTGGGTTAATGGTTAGGTTTAGTTTTCTGCATGTTTGCCTTGTATGTGTAGTTTAGCGTACCAATCTAATCAATTGAGAGATGGCTGTTTTTGTTTCAATTGATTGAGGTTATTATCATCACCATCATCATATCAAAGACTGAAAAAATGGACTTCACTTTATATGCTTCATAAGTTCTGCTGGCCTGTGACCTATGTCCAGTTGCTTGTTGATTATCACAAGTTCTTGGCTCTTGCATCACAAGTTCTTGGCTCTTGCATTGTAGTATTGCACATTGCAAGGTTGTGACTTTGAATCCATGCTTTCCTGATTGCAGAGAAGATGAGCAGTACTACTAGTAGCCTTGCAATGAGTGCTCCTGCTGCTGGTGATGCAGAAGGCAAAGCACAAGGAGCAGCAGGGAGAGGGTGGTGATGCTGATGGCAGCCCCAAGCAGGCAGTCAACCCTTGGGAATAAGAGAAGGTGGAATTTGGTCCTGTGACAGCAACACCCAATGCTGCTTATGGATTCCAAGAACGGTAAGATTGGTAGTTTTATATTGTCTATGTCACAGGAAGCCAAAGTTCTCACTTCTTTGCACCTCTTAACACAGAAAGACAGAGATCTGATGCTGCTGGAGCTGAGCCAGATGTAGGATGAGGCCACGATTGATCATCTGCAAGCCTGAGATTGTAAGGAAAGGATCTTATTTCTTTCTGTGATGGACTTTGATTGCAGTTCTAGCTAGCTAGTATATTAGATTTCTAAGTGCATTTTTAGGTCTGCGAAAGATTAGTAGGAATTTGTATTTGGTGGTCAGATTTGAATTTGTATTTGTATATGTGGTGGTCAAATTTGAATTTGAATTTGTATTCGATATTATATTCTGTGATCAGATTTGTATTTGGATTCGTTTTTTTTTAAATAGAAAATTCACTGTAGGGGCGGCTCTAGATTGAGCCGCCGCTTACAGTGGATGTCATATAAGGGCGGCGGTGATCCGGCCGCCCTGACAGTGAACCCACCGTGCGGCTGGTGTTGAGCCGCCCTACAGGCTCTTCCCACGTAAGATCGGGGGCGTAGGGGCGGTTACTGTAGCCGCCCCTACAGTGCTACAGTAGCCGCCCCTATAGAGCCTTTCTGTAGTAGTGCAAGCCCCTCCGCCGCGACATCCTCAGCCCGGACTTCATCCGCCGCGTCTGCCAGCACGGGCCAAACGGCGCCGTCGTGCCCCGGTTCCTCGTGGGCTACCTCCGCGTCCACAGCCAGGCGGGAGAGAAGAGGGAGTGCAGCTTCTCCCTAGTGCACCCGGCGACGCCCGCCGCGACGTCCTTCTCCGACGACCACTTGGCGCCGTTCCTGTCCCGCAGAGCCGCCACTAACCTAAGTAGACGATACATGCCCCTGACGTCGCGGAACGGCCTCGCCGTGCTCCGCCGCGGGTCGTCGAAAATCTGCGTGTACATCCCCATGACCGGCAACCGGGCGTACATCTCGAGTCCGCTGGACATTTGCCGGCATGGGGTGTGCACGTACGTCCTGCTCACCGCTGCGGACGGCATCGGCCGCACCTTCCGTCTCCTCGCCACGGATTCGAGCGTTTCCTGCATCAAGGCCTTTCCGTCACCGTCGTCTGGCATATGGACATGGGAGACGGTCTTCAGCGTGGCCGAACATGATCGTCATCGTGGCTATTACCGGGGCTATGTCAATGCCCAGCCACACAGCTGTGCCGTCGTCCTCGACGGCTTGATCCACTGGCTAATGTGCATAGGCTATGGGAGCCCCCAGAACTTGTACATCCTCACCTATGACGTCCCTCGACATGGCAAGCTCGCGGCGACGACGACAGGTCGATCGAGGTCCCCAAGGCCTGCCTGCCGGACGGCTGCGAAAAGTCTGAAGTCCACCTGACGTCGTCGCCGGACGGGAGGCTGAGCTTGCTCGTCGCCGACAGGTTCACCATATCGGTCTGGCTGCTGTCCGGGTCCGGTAGCGCCCGTAGTTGGGCACGGCAGTCTGTGATCGAAACGGAGGCGATCGTCCGGTCCATGTGGCCTTACAGCAAGGTGGACTTCATGAGGTCATCAGCTGGGTTGAGGAGCGGAGCAGTCCTGCTACGGCCTTTCATGAGCTGGGATTTCCTGAATGACGAAGGTGAAAAGGGGCTCCTCCTCCTCGATGTGGGCACGAAGGAGATGCGCAGAGTTGACAAGAAGGAAGGCCTCCTGTACGAGGTCGACATGGAGGCACGACTATCAGCCATGAAAATCTTCCACTAATTTTAATTTTGTATGTACCTGTTGTTGATAAGGGTAGGTGGTGAACATGTACGTACTACTCCTATATACAGCAAAATAATAGACACATCAATCATCTGTAAATGATGACGATTACTGAGTAAACGTTAATCAAGATTTGTCAGGCTATGCTCTCCTTTGTCGTAAAACAAGATTTGTGAGGCTATGCTCTTATATTGTCGTAAATTAAGGGTGTCCCTCCCAGTTGGAAGAGTTCTTCCTGAGCTAGCACTTGTTCCTCAAGCAAGTTATTCTAACAAGAGCTAGAGCTCTTATTATGATTGCAGAGTACGATGCCACTTGCCGATTGCCTCGGCATTGTCATGTGCTGTCACGGTCACCACGGTTTCGGCGACCTTGCTAGTGACTGCAAGCGGCCAAAGGCACGCCGAACAGCGGGGCCTTGCCTCGCCACTCCCGTGCCGACAACCCACCGCCCTCTCCGACTGTAGATGGAACCGCGCAGGGTGTC
The DNA here is from genome assembly GCA_018135685.1 of Themeda triandra. NCBI lineage: Eukaryota > Viridiplantae > Streptophyta > Magnoliopsida > Poales > Poaceae > Themeda > Themeda triandra. The sequence continues at coordinate 103,314 of JAENPR010001011.1, read as the reverse complement.
AAGGGGGTGCTAACGGCACCCGTCATCACCGGAAATGACACCAGCTCCGCAATGGTAAGCTGGTGATCGACGAACATCAGCATGGACACGCCTGTTGGCTATACCGACAACGGCACTACGTCGACTATCGCATGTTGCCTCCTCAAGCCAGACCTATTGGCAGAGATGTTGTGCAAGCGCGTGGAGCCTCGTCTCGGCCGACCGATACTGGATGAGCTTGCCGCCTTACCCGGCTCCCTCGCTTCAGCATCTGTATCTCCGAAGGTGTCAAGCTCTGTTGAGGGACCCTTGTTCTACGTCGACGACATCTCGGTGCATGGTGGATCTGGACTCGCCTCCGTCATCGTCTATCCATGGCTCGCCTCCACATTTGGAGGGCGTTGTGGCTTCGGGGGGGAAATGGTGTGGCCCGAATGGCTACAGCGGGCGGCGCTGAGGAGCTGAGCAGTGTGGACATGCCATCTCCTAGGGAGGTCGCGAGGCGGCTGACCAGGTTCACTAATGAGGTAATGATAAAGAGGTCGTTGTTGACACTCACTAGCATAACCTTAGTTACTAGGTTTCAGCAACAACACTAGGAGTGTGGTGGTGTATTACATTGGACTCTTGAAATAAAATATATTGAATTATAGAGGGAATCCGCAAGCGCAAAAATTAAATACCATTATAGCACTTTATCGGGGAAATATTCCAGGTATTGTTATTATTTTAGCTTAGGGAAGAGCTAAGGACTTCAACCAGAGATGAACATGCAAAATATGGCTACTTATGAGATATCAATCACACAGTCACTTACTTTGACAAGGGGTAAGCCATAATAAATAAATAATGAATTATAAGCTCAAAGGATAACACACACATAGATTAGATGGGTTGACAGGTGATTAGATGGGTTGACAGGTGATTAGTTAAAGAGATTGAATTCCTAAGTAGGTTCTAATCTACTAAGTCTTTTATCTACTCTAGCACATACACAATCATTTGTAGCATACCGACTCTTCATCTATGTATAAGGAACATCACTGAGGAAAATCAAAACATAGTAAGGCCTCACACGTAATACCGTTCTACTAGTCCAATCAACGGAGGGGGTGGGGGTGGGGGTGTTGAACTATATAAGACTCAACGAGACTGTCACATTAGTGATCTACCACATGACCCAACCAATAGGGTGCATTTGCGGGTAAACAACATCTAAGCACCATGCTTATATGTAATCTACCACTTCAACCCCTCAAGAAAAAAATTAAGCATTTTACAAACATATACATAAACTCATTATCGATCAATGACTATATCAAATATACTACAAGGGGTCTATGGGCTAGACTGATGAAAGGAAATTTGGGTTGGACCCAAGGGAATGGCCCAATCAGCAAGGGGAGGGAGGGAGAGAGAGAGAGAGAGAGAGAGAGAGAGAGAGAGAGAGAGAGAGGGGGGGGGGGGGGGGGGGGGGAGGACACCACCGTCGGGAAGACCCGTCGAAGGACCAAGACCAGATCTTAGACGAGACGGTGGGCTATAGCTCGAGGCGAGCGTTTGCTCGATTCTACCTTTTCCCTTCTTCCTTTTGATCTGTACCTAGACATTCTAGTAGCTTCTAGATACTTTAGTTGTTGCAGCTGTATCGCTAGGGCATAGGGCAGCCATGACGGGGGAAGATGGCAGCGGTGGCGGAGTCACCCATGGTGATGGCTGTGGCGGAAGACGAGCCCCGTCCATGGGAGGTTGTGACAGCGTCGAAGTGACCCATGACGACGGTGACGCTCGATGCATCGCAGTAGGATACGGGGGATGAGTCGCCTGTGATGGGTTTGTGCATCGCCATTGGGCTTCCTGTGTCCGCCTCCTACACCCGCTTCGGATTGGTGGGCTGGTGTGTGGGCTGGTGTGTGCCTGCGATGCAGACTAGTCCAACGGGCTAATGGCGTGGTCCGCACTGTTTGCAACTCTAGAAGGGGGCCGAAGCAATGGGAGAAACAACGGTTCGGGCCAGATCGGGTGTGCTGCAATCTAAAGAGGAGGGCCATTTAAGGCCCATGTTGAGGCCTTTGTAACAAGTGTCCAACACTGTTTTCATGATTCCTCTTTTTTGAATACATCCGGAGTCTTCTTCCTCCTTCGTCTTTGTCTACTATAGCGGCAAAAGGAGTTCTTCGATTCGGCTCATCCTTTGTCGATTCCCTGCGCCTCCGGTGGCCTTCTTGGCCCTAGAGGTGCGGGGAACCGGGGAGTTGGTGAGGTCAGTGTACATAGTCCCTAATTTAGGTATTTTTGGCCTTGGTGGTGTGTGTATGGTGGAGGCAACGCCGTCTTCAGGAAATAAGCTTCGTCGGCCCTCTTTTCACCTCGTCGATCTATGCTTTGACAGCGACGATGGGCTGATTGGGGTTCCTAGCTCACCGATGAGGTGCTGCCTAGGATTTTCTTTCCTTCAAGGTGTGATGACGGACGATTGTGGTGATGGCAACAGAGGCATCAACGTCTGTACTCGCGCATCTTGGAGGTTAGTTGCTTACCTATGCGGTGTCTCTGTTGAGCGACGTCATCGATGTGAGGAGGACGAATCCAGATCGGGTGCGAGCTTCTTCGACATCTCTGGCGGCTTCACTGCTTTCACCGGCGACATTTGCATCGGTTTTGTGTACCAACTCGTCTGGAAACCGGGTTGGATCTTAACTACCACCGGTTCTGGTGGTTTGCCTTCCTTTCGGGGTGAGTCGTTGGCCGACGAGCGGGGATTGCAGATGGTTGAGGTGTCAGATCCCTTATTGTCCGACGAAGTGATTTATCATTTGTGGCCTTACTGTTCAGCGACTACAATGCATATTGGAGTTTCTGATGTGCTACTCTGGGTGCCAATGAAAACTTTGTTTCTTCGTTGGAAGGGTGGTCGGCTTCAATGAGATTGCTTCAACCGTCAGCGACGAGGACAACCGGGAGATTCTTACAAGGACTTGAATGTAATCTTTATTTTTTTCAAGAGCGTCTTTGTAAGATGTGGGATGTAAACTACTAGGACTATATATGAAATGAAATATAAAGCCGGTTTTCTCAAAAAAATACTTCCTCCGTTTTAAATTATAATTTTTCTCTTTCGCCATGTAGACTGTCCCACATGTCAATGTTATGTCATGGACGGATTGGCTCAAATGATGGTGACTCGAACCTCACGTGACAATAGGGTGTACACCACCTGGATGGAGTGTCATTCCCAAGTTTCTGCTTATCCAAATAATCTTCATGCTAGTTTGTGGGGATATGGACCCCCATACCCTCACGGCTAGACCTCGGGCTGGTCGAAGCAGTTGGCCCAGCCTACAAGATCAAGCCGATCAGCCGTCATCAGAGTGAACGACTTGTCATCAGAGTGGGATCGATCGGGTGCTCAGCCGTCAGCCGGGGCGTCCACAAGTTCTACTGAGGAGAATATGGCCAGTAGTAACACGTTGAGTCGGAGCGTTGTTTACTTGCATGGTGACGTTGGAGGGCATGAGTCCCTGGTTATGTCTGGGTTTGAACCTAATTCCGTTGCAGTCGTAGCAACGTGAGAACTGAACGATGTAAAACAATTATGCTTTTGGTAATACAAAAGCGGGGGAAACCCTTTTCTCTAAAAAAGATCAAGCCGATCAGGACTTTCCAAACTGGTCGGAGCCCACCAGAAAAACATCGAAGCATCTTGCCGGCCAAGATGCTTAGTCGGTAGGCAATCTGCTGTATCCCAAAGATACGATCCGTTGTAACCGACCTAGAATAGATCTCAAGATCTGTAACCCTGCCCCCCAGGCTATATAAGGCGGATAGGGAACCCCTCTCAAAAACATGTTCATATCATATACACAATACAACTAAGAGCAGGACTAGAGTATTACGCTCCATAGTGGCCTGAACCTGAGTAAATCCTGTGTCTTGCTCTGGTTTACATCTAGCTCAAACATCTCTACGCACCTCTCCTCCCCACAAATCACTATCGCGGGTAACCCTGTGATAGGCTATCGTCGGTAAACCGTCGACATAGTTGTGCATCAAGGATTCAAGGCAGGAGGCTTAGGCGCTTAGCAAGCATTTTCAGATGGAGACAACAAATAATAATTTATATATGCTAATAAATCATTGGTATTCTGATTCTCGTGTAGTCATCCAGTCGTACCTCTTGTATAACAATTACTACGTGGATACCCCGCGCGTTGCTGCGGGTATTCCAGATAATTTTAAAAAATAGACTATTTATATTTATAGTTATACGAATGAAACTAACTATCTTGAACTAATTTTGATAAATGATTTGAGATATCTTTGTGAACAATTGAATGAAACTATCTTAAATTAGTTTTCATGAATTATTTGACATATCTTTCTGGACAACTAAATGCATTTTAGTGGATAAAGAGAAACTATCTTAATTATGTGCTAGTTGGCTATAATTGCAACTTATAGTGGATTGTTGAGTGGATTGATGATGTGGATAGCTTGCATATTGAGAGAATTCACTAGTGGGGTTTATCTTTATAAGAGGTATAGATTTCGTATTGTGCTGTAATTGGGCAGTAAGATGTATGTAAACTGAACATCTGCCGCAAGACTTTGTTGAGCAGCCATCAGCGAATTCAGTTGAATATACAGACAGCAACTAAACTAGTCGAAGATTTTCATGGTTGACAGCCGTGCCTCCATGTCGACCTCGTACGGAAAGCCTTCCTCCTTGTTAACTCTGCGCATCTCCTCCGAGCCGACGTCAAGGAGGAGGAGCCCCTTTTCACCCTTGTCATTCAGGAAGTTCCTGCTCATGAAGGGCCGTAACAGGACTGCTCTGCTCCTCACTGATGACCACACGAAGTCCACCATGCTAGGCCTGTCCGACTGCGGCACAGATCGGACGATCGCCTCTGTGTCGATCACAGACTGCCGTGCCCAACAACCGGTAGTACCGGACAGCAGCCAAACCGATATGGTGAACCGGTCGGCGACGAGCAAGCTCAGCTTCCCGTCGGGCGATGTCGTCAGGTGGACATCGGACTTTACGCAGCGGTTCGGCAGGCAGGCCTTGGGGACCTCGATCGACCCTGTCGTTGTCGCCGCGCGCGTGCCATGTCGAGGGACATCGTAGGTGAGGATGTACAAGTTCGGGGGGCTCCCATAGCCGATGTACATTAGCCAGTGGATCAAGCCATCGAGGACGACGACACAGCGGTCACTGACACTGCCACGACGATGATCAGGTTCGGCCACACTCATGACCGGGCGCCATTGCAGCCATCCCCATGTGCGTTCGGCGCCGTCGGTGGCGTCTGACGACCACGCGGCCTGGATGCAGGAAACGCTCATATCCGTGGCGAGGAGAAGGAAGGAGCAGCCGATGCCGTCCGCAGCGGTGAGCAGGACGTACTCGCAAAGCCCGCGAATCTCCCGCGGAGGTAGGAGGTACGCCCGGTTGCCAGTCATAGGGTTGTACACGCACTTGCGCGACCGCTGGCGATGGAGCAACGCAAAGCCGTTCCGCGACGTCAGGGGCGTGAATCCTCGTTTACGGATGTCGGCGGCGACTCTGTGGGACAGGAACGGCGCCAGGTGGCGCTTGGAGAAGGACGTCGCGGCGGGCGTCGCCGGGTGCATCAAGGAGAAGCTGGCGCCCGCGTTGTTGGGGACGCAGAGGTAGCCGACGAGGAACCGGGGCACGATGGCGCTGTTGGGTCCGCCGTGCTGGCAGACGCGGCGGATGAAGGCCGGGCTGAGGATGTCGCGGCGGAGGTGCTTGCATGTCGCGGCCGAGCGGACAACCGTGATGACATCCGATCGCGCAACTATCTCGAGGACAAGGTCATAAGGAAGCGTGCACGCCGGCGGCGGGAGCAGGCGGCCTGTGCGTGATGGCGTCATATGGCCCTGTCGCGTCCGATCGCGACGAGGCAAATGAACAAACTGTGATTAGGGTGCCACGAATATATCAAAGATAATATGAATATATATGCCGTCTGCTCTTTCTGTTACTACATGTATATATACTAGCAAACATGCTCATGTGTTGCCACCGAATCGGGATCGTATAGGAATCAGACTTCGTATCGTGAGTTGTTGACTTGTTGTAACTTATACTAACGTGGGTACTTCCGGTCTTGAAAGGTGCGACCTAATACGTACATGTTATGTTAGTATCAAACACCATGTTTTCGACGCTAGTTGTTCTAACTTAGGCCTTGTTTAGATCACCAAATTTGGTCCCAAATTTCGCTATGCAAAAAGAAGATTCCATCACATCAAAATGTCGGCACATACATGGAGTAATAAATATAGATGAAATAAAAAACTAATTGCACAGTTTGATTGTACTTTGCGAGACGAATCTTTTGAGTATAATTTATTAATATTTGGATAATATTTCACAAATACAAATGAAATCGAAATTCTACAGCGCTTATTTAACGTGTATGAACGCCTGAATTTAGACTCCCAATTTTAGAATCTAAACAAGGCCTTATATGAGTTCTTGTGACGTATGAACCAAGCAATGTCAGCGATGGACACCTAATTGGGCATTGACTCCTTGATTCCTCGTTTGAACTAGACCACGAAGCACCTTGTTAGTGCCCTCGCTGTCGCCTAGTCATCCCCGTTCCAGAATCAACGTGGCCGGTGAGCACGAGCGGCTTGTAACATTTAGACATGGAGCGGACATTCCATCGAACGGTTGGCGGGCGCGGCATAGCACACGGTGCCCACACCACCCTGGCCGTCCGCCGTCGCATTGAGGGCAGCAGAGGCCGGCATCTGCACGCGGTGGATGAGGAAGAGCTTGAGCAGCGGATCGCAATTGCAATAGAGCCGCTCGAGCTCCGCCATGCGGCAGCAGCACAACAGAGCCCTGCCACCACCGGCCTGCTGCCGCTGCTTCCCAGACCTAGAGGACCTCCGGCGCGCACGTGGCCGCGCCACCGCAGCAGCGACGAGCTTCGGTGGCGACAGGAGCAGATTCTTCGATGGAGGCGGCGACATGAGCGGATCCGGCGGCGGCGATGGAGGCCGAGCACGTCGCGGAGAAAATGCATAGGAGGCTAGGAGCTGAACCCCCGTAGGCCCGTAGGACTGGTGAAGCCGAGCATGATTTGAAAATGGAGCCAAGTTGAGCGCCAGGAGCGACGGCTTGCCAAACCGAAGAGTTGACGAAGCCAAACCGAGAGTCCCCTTGAGTGTGTGGCCGTCTGCCGTCTGATGCGTTTGGTGCCAACGTGTCGTACGCTGAGGTGGCGTATGCAATGGATGCAGACGCGATGCAGTGAATTTGCCTCCGCGAAGGAGAGGCGGGTGGAGCGTGAGGGGAAGTGCGGATCGCAGCGTCGGAGGTTGGACGACGGAGCGGTGAAAAACCGAGATGGGAGATTCCTAGGCTTGCGGCCTTTGAACATGACATAAAACCCATGTTTCACACGGCAAAGATCAACACAGATGGCTAGGTATTTCTCATAACATGAATTTAGAACTATCATAGATATCCAACAGCCTATTATGGCAGTACTCCACTACACATCTCCCAAAAACACCAATATGCCCCAAAATTTTGGAGTTCTCTGCATGCCACCAAAAAGGTTCCCGTGACATTTGAACCTTTGTTTTATCTTTACCATTGTCGTCAATACTCCGTGAAACTTCTGTTAAGTAGAGGACAAAAGGACCATTATGCCTTTAGTTCATAATGTCATTGCCGATCCATAATCAGAACAGGGCACAAAACAACCATGAAACAGAACAGGGCAGCTGGCCAAGCAGAAAGATAGGCAGGTGACGGAGGTGAGTGCTATGGACTCTGCACCACGCATACATGCTGGGTTCATTGGCATCGGCATTCAGCTGGTGGTGGCACTACAGAAGTTGCGGCACCCGCACACGGCCGGCACACGAAGAACGGCCACCACCTGGTCAGTGTGCGTCCATACATACGTTGTACGTGTAATTCTAAAAAAAAGACCGTGTCATAAATAATTCCTTTCCAGCTTTTGCATGATCGAGCCCCGATTTAGATTGAAGTATATAATAATAACGTAACAACCAAGTTTCAGCCATCAGATGCCATATATATTTCCTATATATATTCACTGATTGGTGCCGCCCTAATCAGATTTGCTCAATTGCATAGATTAATCTGTTTGCACGCAAGACGCGACGGGCCATGGCGCCGTCACGCACAGGCCGCTTGTTGGCCCCGCCAGAGAAAGCGACGCCGCCGCCGGCGTGCACGCTTCCTTATGACCTGCTCCTCGAGATAGTTGCGCGATCGGACGTCGCCACAGTCGTCCGCTCCGCCGCGACATGCAAGCCCCTCCGCCGCGACATCCTCAGCCCGGCCTTCATTCGCCGCGTCTGCCAGCGCGGCGGACCAAACGGCAGCGTCGTGCCCCAGTTCCTCGTCGGCTACCTCCGCGTCCCCAAGGACACCAACAAGACGGGAGGGAACAGGACGTCTGCCTGCTTCTCCCTGGTGCACCCGGAGACGCCCGCCGCGATGTCCTTCTCCGAGCACCACCTGGCGCCGTTCCTGTCCCGCAGAGCCGCACCCGAACTCAGTAGACGATACGTGCCCCTGACGTCGCGGAACGGCCTCGTCGTGCTCCGCCGCGGGTGGTCGAGCATCTGTGTGTACGATCCCATGACTGGCAACCGGGCGTACCTCCCGCGTCCGCTGGACGTTGACAAGTTTTGCCAGGAGAGGCATGGGGTTTGCACGCACGTCCTGCTCACCGTGGCCGACGGCATCGGCTGCTCCTTCCTTCTCCTCGCCACGGATAAGAGCGTTTCCTGCATCCAGACCGTGTCGTCAGACGCCGTTGGCGGCACACAGAGATGGGGGCCGGTCATCAGCATGGATGATGAACCTGATCGCTTTTGCCCGTGGCATGTCAATGTCCAGCCGCCACATAGCTCTGCCGTCATCGTCAATGGCGTGATCCACTGGCTAATGTGCAGAGGCTATTATAATGCGGACTTCCACATCCGCACCTACAATGTCCCTCGCCATGGCACGCGCGCGGCGACGACGGCAGGGTCGATCGAGGTACCCAAGGCCTGCCTACCGGACAAATGCGAAAAGTCTGATCTCCATCTGACGTCGTCGCCGGACGGGAAGTTGAGCTTTCTCGTCGCCGACAGGTTCACCATATCGATCTGGCTGATGTCCGGCAACACCGATTGGGCACGGCAGTCTGTGATGGACACGGAAGCGATCGTCCGGTCCGTGTCGCCCCCTGAGGTGCTGCAGTGCGAGTGGCCTAGCAAGGTGGACTTCGTGAGATCAGCTGGGGTGAAGAGCGGAGCAGTCCTGCTACGGCCCTTCATGAGCTGGGATTTCCTAAATGACAAGGGTGAAAAGGGCCTCCTCCTCCTCGACATCGGCAAGGATGAGATACGGAGAGTTGACAAGAAGGAAGGATTCCCGTACGAGGTCGACATGCAGGCCCGGCTATCAGCCATGAAAATCTTCGACTAGTAGTTTTAATTGCTGTCTGAACCTTCCCGCAAGCGGGTACTAAATGTTGACTAGGGCAACTGAATGGTGCACCTCTTTTTTTTTTTTTTTAACAAATATGCTTAAGTAGTGTCTGTGATGTATACTGTCCACGAACAACTTATGAACTGAAAATGCAATTCGGTGATTTCAGCTCAACAAGTCTTGCGGCAGATGTTCAGTTCATCTTACATGCTTGTCCAGTTTACCTCTTACTGCCCAGTTACAGCACAATACAAATTATTTCTTACTATAATACAAGAGGTAGGACTTGATGACTACCACGAGAATTAGAATACCAACGACTAGATCTTTAGCACTAAACCCAACTGGCTGCCTAATTTCCGTCGCTTCCTTCACATTTGCTTCCCAGCCTTGGGGCTTCTTTTGCTGCCTGGATGCACTGAAAATCTTTGCTCAGCCTCCTGCCTTGATGCATAAGTAGCGCGAAGGTTATTTGGATAACAGAAATAATTTGGGAATGACACTCCATCTAGGCATCTACCCTAGGCTCTCAGCCTTTGAACACGAAATAAAACTTCATGGTTCACAAAATCACAACAGAGATCAACACAGATGGCAAGATATTTCTCACAGCATGAATAATTCAGAACATCATAGATGATAGAAATAGCGTGGTACGTGCGGGCCTGGGCGGGCGGGCGGCGTGGGCGCCGCCGCCGCGGACACGCCAAGGGGTGTGGCAGCCCAGCCCGCCGCCAGTCACACGGCTGTGCCAGCCGAGCCAGGCCTCGCAGCGGCTACCCCCGCCATGACAGGCTTCACCAGGGACGGGCCGCCCATCAGTGACATGGCCGCGCCGGCGCTGACGGCCCAGGTCGCGAGGGAGGCGGCTATGGCGGTCACGGAGCCGTCCGTGGCCGTCGACACGGAGGACGAGAGGACAGAGGAGGCTGCTGGCGTGGACGACTCGGTAGGGAACCTGGAGTCACCCGCGACGGCCTGGGAGGAGGGGGAGTTCCGGCCGGGCACCTCGTCACCCAGCCCGGCTGCCGCACCGGCGGTTCCTACCCCTCCCGAGGACCGCAGTGCCGCCGCACCCGAGGAGGCCGTCAGAGATGACCCGGCAGCACAGGGCACGCTGATGTTGCTCGACCCTCTAGGGGGAGATACTCGCAGACGGGCCCTCCGGCTTCGGTGCGCCGTCCGAGCTCGGCCGCACCGTCAGCGCGGTCGCCGCGGAGACGGCGACCGCCGAGCAAGAGGAGGAGGCCCCGTTGGTGCACGGTGGACAGGACACCACGACCGAGGGCACGCTTGGCCACTGGTGCGAGGACCCCGCGATCGGACCACCCGGCTTCCCCCGGTGGGAGTCCTTGGGCGACATCGACGGCGAGTGGGCGAAGGCGCTAGCGGGGCCGCTCCCCCGGCCCTGTGACCAGGATGACTACGGGGGCCGTCGAGGACCTCGGTTTCATCGACTCGGAGGACGAGCTGCTTGGGGAGCAGCAGACGTCAGGAGGCCTGGTGGCTATCTAGCCCGACTCAGCGGGAAGCTTGGAGTCACCCGCGGCGCACCGGGAGGCTAAGGGCCTGGCTGGCGCTACGCCGGCGGCCTTGGGCATGGCCTACCTGTGCGGGGCTTCTGGAAGCCCGCCCAGGGCGACAGCCGTGGGTACACCGCCCCCGACAGGGCACGACGCAGGAGCGACGTCTGCACCGCACAACAGGGACCCTGAGGCCGCGGGAGCAGTGCCTCGCCCGCCGGGGGGTGTGGCGGCACCCGGCTACCCGGGATCAAGGGCCCCGCCGACGACAACGCACCCCCGGGTTTTAGCAACCCGCTCTTTCGGAGGACGGTCGCCACACCGACGGAGGAGGAGAGATCCTCGAGCAAGGACGGGTCCCTCACAGGGCGGCTCAAGAACTTCGCCAAGCGCGTCTTTCACAAGGCGACCACCCCTCTACTGCCAGCTCGGGTGGCCGATTCCATTTCGGCCAAACTGCCGCTGCGGAGCAGGCGCATCGCAGCCAACCCCCTCTCCAAGTTTCCGGTCGCAAAGAGAGGAGAGATCCTCGCCATGCATAAGATGGGGTTCATCGAGGCGCAGCCAACGAAGGAGGGGCAGCAGAAGCTGGACGAGATGTTCGAGGGAAGACCCGGGGATGCACAGGCCATGCGGGAGTTGTTCCCTGACGAGGAGCGACGGCAGCGACCGTAGAGGCGCCAGGGGGCCGGGGGCCGCGCATGAGCGCCGGCCAGGCGCGGAAATTAGAATGTTTAGTGCCTGAATAATCTGTTATGTACGCGTTTCTAGGGTGACGGGTAGTGTTTAAAATTATGTATCCACCCCGGAAAAAACCTGTAAAACTCTCTTCTACTTAATACAAAGATGCGCAAACCTTTTGCGTATTCGAGAAAAATAATGCATCATCCAACGTTGGAACAGTCTATTATGGTAGCTAAAGAAGCTTTTTTTATATATAGATTAGCTAAAGAAGCAGTAGTCCACTCCCACATCAGCCCAAAACACACTAGTGCAACTACATTTCATAGTTCTCTACGTACCAAAAAAAAAAGTTCCAGTGACATTTGAGCCATTATTTTAGTTTTTAGTTCTCTCCGTGCTATTATTTTTTAGACAAAATAAGAATTATATCATATAATAGTTGGGTACATCAGAAATTGATATTTGCCTAAATTACACTCATGCCAAACTTATATGATGCTTCGTATGGATGAGTGTATAGACAAACACTCGGCAAAAGGCCTGAGAGCATATACCCAATGAACGGTGACCAACATTCCTGCATGATGGAGTTGAGAAACTTCTTATTTCTTGTGTCTTCCATCGATCTTTTTCTTTCCATTAACGAAGAATGAGGAAGATTCATCTAAAACTTATTAATTATTCTTCCTAGTCGTTTATCGTGGCTAGATCTAAACAAAAAAAAAACGTAGAAGATACTATATAAGATTATTCCACTATGCCATTGTCGTCTAAACTCCATGCAACGTCGGTTAAGTAGAGGACAAAAGGACCATTATGCCCTTGGTTCATAATGCCATTGACGATCTCATGATCAGCGCGCATAGATAACCATGAAACAGAAATAAGGCAGCTGGCCAAGAAGGAAGATTGGTACGTGAGGTGGACTGCCTTGCACGTGGATTGTACGTGCCGGTCCTGGATTTCAAGTGCCCTCTAGCGAACTTGTCGTGATGGCCCCTCTAGATTATATAATTTTATATAAATAAATCTTATAATGTGTATAGTCGCTATTTTTTCTTACAAAATGAAAACAATGCAGTGATATATATTTAATTTAACATTGTTCTTCTTGTCTTTTCCGTTTTTTCTTCGCAGCCCCTGACAAATGTTTTTTCATTCCAAAATTCTAAGACTTGATCTAAATTAAAAAAAACATGAGTACAAAGTACTAGACAAAAATTGAACAAGAAAAAAACTAGGGTCTAGACAACTTCGAGATGAACTGATAGAATCGTTAAAGTGCGGAAGGCAAATAACTAAAGATGAGATGTCGTTGATCATCGTCCCCGTGGAGCGGTTGAGCTAAGAACTCGCAAAGTTGCGATCTGCCCTCATCTCGCTCTCGCAAAGAACCAAGGGAATCGCAGCTCGCGATCGGCGGTCGTGGGAGACGAAGCAGTCTGTTGGCGGCGGCTATTGTCTCGTGGAATTCTGGAAAACAAAAGGAATTGTTCTCCACTACTCTTTCTAATGGGCCTCAATCTCAATTAGCTAAAGCCTAAATGGACTGGGTTCCTACATATATGGGTCTAGGCCCCAATCCCGCCAAGGCCCTCTGCGTCGCACAACGTGCACCCCCCTTAGGGCCGGCACACGTACGTACGCGCTGAGGTTCATTGCCATCGGCAATCGGCTGGTGGTGGCACTACAGATGCCATATATATTAATTTCCTATATATTCGTACCACCCCCAGATGTGTTTATTTGCTTAGATTCATTCATCATATCTGATTGCACGCAAGACGCGACGGGTCATGGCGCCGTCACGCACAGACCAGCTGTTGCCGCCGCCGGCGTGCACGCTTCCTTATGACCTACTCCTCGAGGTAGTTGCGCGGTCGGATATCGTCACGGTCGTCCGGTCCGCCGCGACGTGCAAACCCCTCCGCCGCGACATACTCAGCCCGGCCTTTATTCGCCGCGTCTGCCAGCACGGCGGGCCAAACGGCGCCGGCGCCGTCGTGTCCCCGTTCCTCATCGGCTACCTTCGCGTCCCCAGCAAGGAGGGCGGGAAGAAGAGGTCGTCCCCCGGCTTTTCCCTGGTGCACCCGGCGACGCCCGCCACGGCGTCCTTCTCCGAGGACCACCTGGCGTCGTTCCTGTCACGCAGAGCCACCGCCGACCTCGGTAGACGACACGTGCCTCTCACATCGCGGAACGGCCTCGTCGTGCTCCGCCGCGGGTGGTCGGACCTCTGCGTCTACGACCCCATGACCGGCGGACACCGGGCACACCTGCCGCATCCGCCGGACATCGGGAGTAATTACCGGAAGGGGTACGGGGTTTTGTACACGTACGTCCTGCTCACCGCTGCGGACGGCATTGGCTGCTCCTTCCTCCTCCTAGCCACGAATTCGATCGTAACCTGGATCCAGACAGTGTCGTCAGACGCCGCCGACCGCACATGGGGACCGGTCATCAGAGTAGATGAACCTGATCGTCATCGCCGCTTCCAGACAAACAGTTGTTGTTAGTTCCATAGGATCACTAGCAGTGAGATCTAGCAGGGTACAGTAGGAATTCGGGATACAAAGTGCATAAACACATTGATACATGAAGAACTGAGATACTAGAGAGGTAGAGGGCAAACCGACGAGTGGAGGTGCTGAAGTCCGCCATTGCTGCTTCCTCGATGAAGTCTGCACACGGGCAGCGACGGTCGGAGAAGGGGGACGCCGGTGGGGCTTCCCGTCGCTTGCAGTGCCGCCCTCTCGACCGGTCTAGGGTTAGGACAGTGGGGTGGCGGCTGTGGTGAACCTCGTGAAGCGAGCCAGTGGCCCCCACCTCCTCTTATAGGCACTGTGCGACGGGGGCCCACCAGCCAAGTCTTGGGCTGGACGCCCCCGATCAGGGCGTGGATCAGGGCCCAGTTAGACCGTTGGGCCTAACTGGTGGAGATCAATCTAACAGTGCCGTCGTCCTCAATGGCTTGATCCACTGGCTAATGTGCAGAGACTATTATGATGTGAACTTCCACATCCGCACCTACGATGTCCCTCGCCATGGCACGCGCGCTGCGACGACGGTAGGGTCGATCGAGGTCCCGGAAGCCTGCCTACCGGACCAATGCAAAATGTCTGATCTGCACCTGACGTCGTCGCCGCACGGGAGGTTGAGCTTGCTCGTCGCCGACAGGTTCACCATATCGGCCTGGCTGCTGTCTGGGTCGGGCAGTGCCGGTCGTTGGGCACGGCAGTCTGTGATCGACACAGAGGCGATCGTCCGGTCCGTGTCGCCCCCAGAGGTGCTGCAGTGTGAGCGGCGTAGCAAGGTGGACTTTGTGAGATCAGCTGGGAACATGAGCGGAGCAATCTTGCTACGACCCTTCATGAGCTGGGATTTCCTGAATGAGAAGGGTGAAAAGGGGCTCCTCCTTGTTGACGTCGGCACTCGGCACCGAGGAGATGCGCAGAGTTAACAAGGAAAAAGGCTTTCCATACGAGGTCGACATGGAGGCACGGCTATCAGCCATGAAAATCTTCGACTAGTTTGAACCTTCCTGCAATGGTACTACACATGTTGACGAGGGCAATTGAATGGTGCGCCTCTTTTTTTTTTCACATTTGCTGTATTTCAGGCGCCTGAACAGTTTTGTCTCCGTCGTTCTATGGATTTGGACCATTGTGATCTGTGCTAATAAATTTTCACAAAAAATATGAACAAATTTTCACAAAAAAAGAAACTGCAAGATGGAGGAGCCCACATACATGCAGAACCTGGATTTCATGGTTTAGTTTTCTTTCTGGGCTAGTCCAGTTTGGTTTGGGTTAACACATAGAATGAATCGGTTCGGTTTGGTTGGGTGTGAAGGGATTGTCTAAAACGTTTTGTAAAATAAAATATAGCTATTATTATTGACAAAAACAAGACTTCAACAGATTGTATAAATGTTTTTGTAAATTTAGTCATTGTCTATTCCTGAAAATCCGGTCGCCATATTTGGAAGACGAGAGCCGCTGGCTATCCGACCTTTTCCCGCATGCGCCTCTGCTCTTCACGGTGGTCGGTTGCTGTACCATGGCGTGGCAGATATAAAGAAGCTTTTTGCAAAGGATGTTGGATTAGTCTAGTCTTTTTGTGGGTATTTTATTTTGCATAATGGCTAAACAAAGAGATTTGGAAAACATTTTTAGCTAATCTCTTGGAGATGCTTAGCAAGCAAAGACGAAGAGCTACAAAGCTGTTTGTTCCACGGAATGAACTGGTGAGAGGTGCGTCTCACAGGTTGCCTGGACACACAGGCAAAAGCGACGAGTTCAAATAACAGCTGCAAATGCCGGCCGGTTCTCACACGAAGGACCAGTTCACGAACATGAAGGCGAGGGAGTGCGGGGTGTCGTCGTCGCTCAGGACCTTCCACGCCACCACATAACTGAAATCCTCCCAGGAGTCCCGAGCTTTTGCATGATCTATACCACACGGTTTATTTGGAGGAGTACGTAAAGACCAAGTTTTATCCAACAAGATGCCATACATATTTCCTATATATATATTCATTGATTCGTGCCACCCCCAGATTTGGTCATTTGCATAGATTCATCTGATTGCACGCAAGACGTTGACCGGTCATGGCGCCGTCACGCACAGACCAGCTGTTGCCGCCGCCAGAGGCGAGGACGCCGGCGTGCATGCTTCCTTATGACCTTGTCCTCGACATAGTTGCGCGGTCGGACGTCGTCACGATCGTCCGCTCCGCCGCGACGTGCAACCCCCTCCGCCGCGACATCCTCAGCCCAGCCTTCATCCGCCGCGTCTGCCAGCACGGCGGCCCAAACGGCGCCGTCGTGCCCCCGTTCCTCATGGGCTACCTCCGCGTCTATAGCCAGGCGAAGGAGAAGAGGCCGTCATGCTTCTCCCTGGTGCACCCAGCGACGCCCGCCGCGACGTCCTTCTCAGAGGCGCACCTGTCGCCGTTTCTGTCCCGCAGAGCCGCCGCCGACCTCGGTAAACGTAAACGATACGTGCCCCTGACGTCGCGGAACGGCCTCGTCGTGCTCCGCCGCGGGTTGTCGGACATCTACGTGTACGACCCCATGACCGGCAACCGAGCGTACCTACCCCGTCTGCCGGCAACCGGGATGTGTTACCCGGAGGGGTACGACGGCGTTTTCTACTCGTACGTCCTGCTCACCGCGGCCGACGGCATCGGCTGCTCCTTCCTTCTCCTCGCCACGAATTCGAGCGTTTCCAAAATCCGGACCGTGTCGTCAGACGACGCCGACGGCACCTGGGGGCGGCTCATCTACTTGGAAGAACCCGATCGTCATTGCCGTTTTCGCTCGTGGGAAGTCCAGCCACACAGCTGTGCCGTCGTCCTCAATGGGTTGATCCACTGGCTAATGTACAATGGCAGCTATACGAGACCGGACTTCTACATCCGCACCTACGATGTCCCTCGACCTGGAACGCACGCGGCGACGACGGCAGGGTCGATTGAGGTCCCGAAGGCCTGCCTGCCGGACCGCTGCCAAAAGTCTGAAGTCCACCTGACGTCGTCCCCGGACGGGAGGCTGAGCTTGCTCGTCGCCGACAGGTTCACCATATCGATCTGGCTGCTGTCCGGCAGCACCGATTGGGCTCGGCAGTCTGTGATCGACACGGAGGCGATCGTTCGGTCCATGTCGCCTCATGGTGATTCGGACGGGCCTGGCAAGGTGGACTTCGTGAGGTCATCAGCTGGGTTGAGGAGCGGAACAGTCCTGCTAAGCTATGACAAGGGTGAAAAGGGGCTCCTCCTCCTCGACGTCGGAACGGAGGAGATGCACAGAGTTGACAAGAAGGAAGGCTTCCCGTACGAGGTCGACATGCAGGCACGGCTATCAGCCATGAGAATCTTCGAGTAATTTTATTTATTTTAGTATACGTGTTGCTGAGGGTAGGTGGTGAACATATGTACGCGTACTATACTAGTCCTAGACAGCAAAATAATAGACACATCTATCACTTGTTCAGCAGACTTAGCGTGTGATTATATATGTGTCACATCCAAATATCTCTACTATAATTGAAATCTTGTAAAAGAGTGGGAAGCCTGAATCTCATCCTCTCACCGCGCAGGCTTCCCACCCTCACCCCACGCACGCGAAAGGATCCCCACGTCTCGCCCGGAGTTCGATTCCAGTCCCACTCCTCCACGTCTTTTTTTTCTTTTCTTTTTCTACCGAAAAGAAGAAGAGATGGGTCGGGACTCGGGAGATAGAAAGCCAGGCAGGGTCAGGAGAGGGCAGCGGCGGCTCCACGCAGAGTGTCAATCGCGCCTAGGGTTTGGGTGCACGACGAGTCCACACGTCGGATCTGCCTCCGCGACGCACAGGCCTAGGCATGGGGCATCCGCTGGAATCTGGGGAGGCGTCGTGCGCCCGTGGCCGCGGCAGCACCGGAGCCGCTCTCGTCGCCACCGCCGCCATCGTGTGCACCCCTGCAGCACTCCACCGGCAACATGATTCCTTCTCGACAGCACGCGCGTCCTGGGTCCTGAATCTGTCTGGCTTCCCACCGGCGTCGTCTTGTTCGTTTGCTTGCATCTTCTAGCCGTGAGTGTGTCCATGAGGTATTGATCCTTCCCATCAATTTGCATATGGATGATTGAAGGTTTTAATTAAGCCACAATTTTCGAATGGTTGTCTGCACTGGTTGAATATCCACTCGAGCATCGCACCAGGTGTTTGAACAAGTATGATGAAGATCCATCAAAGCTATCAGGGACACAAATTCACCTGTTGAACATATACAAGGTCACGTCTTCCCTCCCTACCTCTTCTTTTTTTTCTAGATTTGTTAACGATCCATTATGTGCATACAAGTTCATAAAAAATATTTGAAATGGATCAGTTCTAATCCATGCTCCACGTGTTTGATAAAATGTTTCTGATCCAAGTTCCGGAAATTATTTTATACACGAATAAAACTTATTCCTTAAACAGCTGTAATAAATATATCATATATTTCTTTCCTGGTTTTTTGTGGTTGCCCACAGAAGAATCGATTACATGAATAATGAATTGTATAAATGAGAATTCAGTTGCTTTTAGACTTAATGTAGACTACATCTAATTTTATTTGAGAATTTAGTCAGGTGCATAGAAATGTTTTAGTTTGCTGATTCTTTAGTTTCTTGTAGAATTTATGTGTTGGGCTATCTATTAATCAATGACAAGGTTGGCTTGGTGGTTTCGATGAATATTGGTGTCATATGTGCGACAACAGGTAAAATCAGATCTTGCCATCAGAAATACTGTATAATTTTCAGGTCAATGGTGCCTTTCAAAATCTATTTGTACAGGGCTTTCCATGTGAACAAGGGCTCTATAAATGTTCATGCTAGCAGAAAAGTAGTCTCTCTATTTGTCAAGGTTAGTAGAGATTTGAGCTCTCTTCTTTGGCATATCAAGTGATGGAAACCAAGAAATGTATCATTGTTTCTATGGCTTTATTTTTTGAGATAAAGAGGAGGGGCATGCCCTTACTGTAAAGCATTGTGACTTAAATCATGAATTTTCTAGGATCAAAATCTTTATGATTTAATAATAATGAAACATGAACTGTTAGTAGCATGCATGCTTATTTGATTAACTCTTGCAATACATGATTCTGCTTGCTATCCATTTCTAGATGATTTTTATTTATAAGAATAAATTTTATCATGTCCGGTATTTTTCTTTCTGGCATGGATGAACAGGATAAATGCTTTTTTTCTCAAATTAATGATTACATAGCATTGACAAGCAGAGCCTATTGAGATGAATATATATACATCTGTGTCAATCCAAGAGTTGTCCCACTTCTAAGCCTGCTACTTGCATGATGGTTGTTCCTCAGATTTGGTAACAGTAACTGATGGATCCTTGCTGATGCATACATCAAATATGTATTAAAATACTGGTAGATGTGAATTTGGACATCAATCCGGCTGCAGATCTTTTTGCTTGTCGGTGAAGGTCCATCAGAGAACCACACCGTCAACCTTCATAAAATGTGAGGCATACTTTCTTTTTGTTTGGACAAGACTTCAAATATCATTTCTTGTGATTCTCAGTAATGGCTAGGCAAAATTTACAATGCTATTGTTTTTTTAATCCAGCTGTTATTTGGAAGCAAATAAGTTTTTTTTTCTTGTGCGGGTAGACTGGGAGTCAGTTTTATGCTTCAGTAACTAAGCGAGCAGGTCAATCTACACGGACTACAATAACATGGTGTTTACTGTTTACCATAAGGGTGTTGTCAGGTAGAAGCATATTTACATTAGCATAGTGAGAAATTTTCATTTGTCCACAATGAAAATGCAAGCATATATAGCAAAGGGACAAGAGCAGAGGCGGTAGATATTGATAAATGGCCAAAAAAAACATCAGGCAAGTAACAAATTTTATTAAATTTGGTTCTTTGGGAAGCATGGTATCAAATTTGATTGAAATTGGTTCTTTGACTTGAGAAATATGGTACATGCAGGGCATGGCGGGATATGGCAGATTTATTGTAATCGACATCACCATTTGTGGTTTATTTCAGAAATTAAATTGATGTTTTAGTTCTGGAGTTAAATCAAACCTAAGAATCTTACCAATCATGTGAATATATAGAACTGTCGAATTTCTCATATCAAAAAGTTCCAAGTATGACATAGTTGTCTTGTAGCCACACAATGCCCCAATGTTGTGTCTTGGAATAGTTGCTTGTGCCTGATGACAAATCTATCTCTCTGTTGAGAGGTTGTCTTTCTGACTCGTCTACGAGTCCAATGTTGCTCAGCTGCATAATTGGATTTATGTTATGTGAAGTCAAATACAAATAGATGAATTGTTTTATCTAATTTGTAACGTTAATTTTCCTGTATCAAAGACGGTAGCTTATGACAATAAGGTGTGTGGCCTTTGTTTTTTAATGGCAGGGAGCGGATGGAAAGAAGATCGATTGAGATCCAACAGACGGGATTCATGGAGAAGAACACTAAGTTCATGAAAGAGCTTTGGAGCTACTGCCTCAGTGCATAACAGAATGTCAATGGGGTGTGTATTTTACCATAGCGTTAGCACGAGCATTCCGTGCACTACATAAGAAATTAATAATTTAACTTGTTTTCTGCCATGCAAACAAATGTATTGAAAGCTTACCTGAAGATCTCAAAGGCATACTTAAGAACATTGGCAAAATGTAAATTAGATGGTTAATGTGAGTATGTGACAAATAACTTTATTATGCTTTCGTATACAAAAGCA
Organism: Themeda triandra; assembly: GCA_018135685.1. NCBI lineage: Eukaryota > Viridiplantae > Streptophyta > Magnoliopsida > Poales > Poaceae > Themeda > Themeda triandra. The sequence continues at coordinate 82,369 of JAENPR010001011.1, read as the reverse complement.
TTTCTCAGGTTGTATAAATGCTCAGCTACAATTGGGTAATTGTTGAACTGTGGACAAAAGATTTGCCATTTGCTTGTTTACATGAACTTTTTTGAAATAAAACCGTAGCGTTAGCACGGGCATTATACTAGTTGAAGAAAATCACTGATGATGATTATTGAGGAAACGTAAATCAAGATTTGTCAAGCTTATGCTTCTTTGTCGTAAATCAAGATTTGTGAGGCTATGCTCTTATTTGTCGAAAAAATTAATTAAGGTCCCTCCAGGGTGGGAGAGCTCTTCTTAGCTCTGGTTCCTGAAGCTAGTCATTGTAACAATAGCAAAAGCTCTTACTGTGATTCCAGGGTACTATATAGAATACCTCAAAAAAATTAAAAGAAAAAATAGAGAACAAACGGCAAATGCAAGCTAATTTGAGACGGTTCGCCATGTCACTTAGTGACGGTGAATTCAGGCGTCTGAAAATTTAAGTCTGATGTGGCCAGTACTAGTGAAGATCAGCAAGAGACGGCTATATCATCAACCGTGAATGCCTAACAAATATCGACGGCAACACGCCCACGCAAATCTCACTGCCCACGCCAGATCCAACGCACCAGACCAGCCGGTTGAGAGCAAGAACAAAATCAACCGGTTGAACTTTAGACTTTCTCTAAAGCAATGGTTCAATCTATCCGGGTTGGACTCAGTAAATGCCACAGGTTCTCTATACGAATCCTGGTGGTGATGTCGACGCAAGATTGAGAGGAACCAAAGGAAAGAAGTGGATTGAATCTTCATTTAATTATTTCTGGCGGAACACCCTCTAGCTTGAACCTATCAGTGTGGTTTATCACCATCTAAAATGATTTTCACTCACAACAAATCAGCGAACAGCCTGATTTTTTAGGGAAACGAACATGGCTAGAAATAGAAGATTTTCCAGAACAGTTATATTTTTTTTTGACAAGACCAGAACAATTATATTAATCCAACACAAGTTTCTTTCCTTTTGCAAGGATGGTATCGTTCGGCTTTGCTACGAAGGATCGTTCGGCTTTGCTACGAAGGAACGACGAGCAACATTTACAGTAGTAGATTAGTAATGTTTCGATTCTTATATGATCGGGCTACAAGCCTGTGGTCTGGGGTATCGGCCTCCCCAGTTGGTTTTTATCTTGGTTTTCTCATCAGTAGTTGTTCCCTTGCCGTAGCTGTGGTTGCAGTTTTAGGTGGAGAAATTATGTAAGTTTTTTACCAGAGTCCAGGACTTAGCATAGCATGCACACGATTAAACTAGTCAAGTTCCTGACTCCAGGAGAGTCACGCGTCATCAATTGATATTTTTTTTTTGAGGGAATCACCAATTGATATATTGGTATACAGGAGTTATGATTTCCTATTCGTTGACTCGTGCCACCGCCCACCGCCTTCGCCAGATTTGCTCATTTGCATAGACTCGTTGATTGCACGCAAGACGCGACGGGCCATGGCGCCGTCACGCACACGCACAGGCCGACTGACGCCGCCGCCGGAGGAAGCGACGCCGGCGTGCACGCTTCCATGTGACCTTGTCCTCGAGATAGTTGCGCGGTCGGACATCGTCACGGTCGTCCGCTCCGCCGCAACGTGCAAGCCCCTCCGCCGCGACATCCTTAGCCCGGCCTTCGTCCGCCGCGTCTGCCAGCGCGGGCCAAACGGCGGCGTCGTGCCCCCGTTCCTCGTCGGCTACCTCCGCGTCGAGAACAAGGCGGGATGGGAGAGGGTGTTCTTCTCCCTGGTGCACCCGGTGACGCCCTCCACGACGTCCTTATCTCAGGACCACCTGGCGCCGTTCCTGTCCCGCAGATCCCCGGGCGCCAACGGACTCGGTAAACGATTCAGACCTCTGACGTCGCGGAACGGACTCGTCGTGCTCCGCCGTTGGCCGTCGGGCATCTGCGTGTACGATCCCATGACCGGAAACCAGGCGTACCTCCCCCATCCGCCGAACATCGATCGGAAGGTTGTTGGTTACTGGGGGTACGGGGTTCACTACATGTACGTCCTGCTCACCGCTGCGGACGGCATCGGCTGCTCCTTCCTTCTCCTCGCCACGGATTCGAGCGTTTCCCGCATCCAGACTGCGTGGTCAGACTCAGACGCCGCCGACGGCACACGGGGATGGGGGCCGGTCATCAGCGTGGCCGAACCTGATCGTCATCGTCGTGGCGTTTACTGTGGCCACAGCTGTGCCGTCGTCCTCGATGGCTCGATCCACTGGCTAATGTGCATAGGCTATGCGAGCCCCCCGAACATCTACATCCTCACCTACGATGTCCCTCGACATGGCACGCGCGCGGCGACGACGACAGGGTCGATCGAGGTCCCCAAGGCCTGCCTGCCGGACCGCTGCGAAACTTCTGATCTCCACCTGACGACGTCGCCGGACAAGAGGCTGAGCTTGCTCGTCGCCAACAGGTTCACCATATCGGTTTGGCTGCTGTCCGGATCTGGCAGCACTGGTCATTGGGCACGGCAGTCTGTGATCGACACGGAACCCATAGGGTCCGCGCCGCTGTCTAAGTGGCCTAGCACGGTGGACTTCGTGAGCTCGTTAGCTGGGGTGAGGAGCGGAGCAGTCTTGCTACGGCCCTTCATGAGCTGGGATTTCCCGAATGACAAGGGTAAAAAGGGGCGGCTCCTCGTTGACATCGGCACGGAGGAGATGCACAGAGTTCAAAAGCAAAAAGGCTTCCCGTACGAGGTCGACATGGAGGCACGGCTATCAGCCATGAAAATCTTCGACTAGTATACTTGCTGTCTGTCTGAACCTTCCCTCCTACTGGGTACGTGTTTTTTTTTTTTTTTTTTTTTTTTTTTTGAATTGTCGACGGGAAGGGAGAGGTTTCCCCACCTGAAATTTGTATTAAGTGATCTTGGCCGAAAAGGCCATCAGAAATAAAGTTTTACATCATCATTTTTCCGAATGACTACATTGCCGTTTGGAAAATATTACACCAAGAATCAGAAATTTGTCTATCTTGCTTTGGTAGCCTGTGTTAATTTCCAGCGCTTAGCTTCTGAGATGAGATGCAAGCAGATAGGCAGGAATTGATGCATGGAATCATACTGTGATCTAAACACACCCTTCCTACGCTTCCACAACTGCCACCAACAAAGGGCAACGAAGGTTGGGAAGTGCTTGTACGGAATATGGTATGGTGCTGCAGTTTCGTGAATTGCAGAGGCCACTCCCGTGCTGCCATTCTCAAGGACTATCCCCAGCTTTAGCCAAAACTCACTAGCAAAATTCACATTAGGCAATGATATGATCTGTAGAGACCTCGCAGATTGGGTTATCCACCACTCTTTAACGAAGTAGTAAGTTGGTTTTGCACTGAATCCTTCCATGAACAACTGCACTCTAGGAGTTGTGCTTTGCTTAGCCAGAGGAACTTTGCAGCCGGGTGCGGAGGACCATCCTTGGATTTGAGCATTCTATTAATCTTGTGATCCGTCTTTGCAGGCTCAGGGTTAAGATTTTGGCTATAATTTTGATGCAGCAGTTCTGCAAGCAGATCGGTCTGAAAGCATCAACCGTCTTTGCCCCAGGCCTCTTTGGCAGTAAAACCATGTGTGATTGTTCAATCTTTCAAGCTGAACTGAATGTGTGTAGAAATCACAAAGGAGCTCCATCACCTGAGGCTTAACCGTTGCCCCAAGCCGCCAAATAGAAATCATGCCCAAAACCATCCGGACCCGGAGCACTATTCATTGACTGCAGACAAAGCTTCTGAATCCACGAAAGGGGTTGAGAGTTCATCTGTTGGCCGCTCTGACTGTTGGAAGAGCCTTCAGTTTCTTGGAGCCCAACCGGGTACGTGTTGCTGAGGGCAGGTGCTGAACATGTAGGTACTCCTAGCTAGTCCTAAACATAATAGACACAACATCCATCATTTTGATCGTGAAGCTATTGTAACATGAGCTAGGAGGCATCCCACACAAAACCTCTAAAGTTTGGATGTTATCGTATTCGCCTCAATCCACCTCAAATGTGGATTGCCTTAACTGAACTTGATCGTAAATTGCCTTAACTGAACTTGACGGATTGCAGATTTGCAGAGTACGGCAGAGAATGAATACCCGCAACAGAATTAGGAGGCTTAAATACATGAGCAAGAGCTACAAACAAAATACAGCAAAATATTGCGGTCCACGTTAAATATTGAAGCGATCCAACTCAACTCTTGTCAATTATTGGACTTAGGTTTTTTGAATGAATAGATAAAACCACAGAAACCAGAAATTAGTGGACCAGACGTCCAGACATGTTGTCCCACGCAACCTTGAATAACATAGCAGTCGGCAGGCACATAACTTCTTTCAGCTCATAAGAACAGAGAGAATCATAAGGGGAGGCAGAGGAGAACAGGGAAGAAGAGGAATAGAATAGAGGACGTATGGCTCTTAAAAGAGTTGCCAAGGTGCAATATTTACAACACAACAAAGATGCTGATCTATTAAGCCCAGTTCTAATACACAGAGTTATAACTGTATAAGCGGAAGCACAAGCCACACAAAACTAGAATTTTCTGCAGCAGGTAGCTTCTGGCCTCGAGAGGAATTAAATAAGTAGGTATATGCTTCTGGCCTCGAGAGGGATTAAATAACTCTTAGGCATCTCGTCACAAACATGCTGAATTTTTATGTTAGGCCAACTAATCCAGAGGACTTTCAAGGTCTGGTCTCTGGTCCATAGTCTTTGACATTGCACCGTCAGGGAAAGCGTCAGGATAAGTGGCTGCTAACCTGGTTTTCATCCCTCTACAGGAAAAAAAAGGGTATAGTTAGCTGGAACCTATCTTAGACCTAGGAGTAGACACCAAATGCAAATTCGGGGATAAGAAAACCTGAGCATAAGGACAAGATACAACAGGAAAATTAATAAAGAGACACGGACAGCAATTAAAATTTAGAAATGGGATGGTACCTTAGTTTTGTGAAAATATGGTCGAGATCAGCCTTCATGGACTTGAGAAGGCGAGTTTTACTAGCAAAATCATTAGACACTTCTGCAAAGCATTGTTCAGAATACTCATTAAAATGAGTGAGAACTGCATTGCTATCTTGCAATCGCCCCAGTCTGCATAGTAAAGGGAAATCACAATTCAGGTGATCATAACTAGAAATGTAAAGCAAGGCAAAAATTAGTGCAACTTCCATCTCAAACAATTGATGTCAATCACTCAAGCAACTAGTGTTGCTCATATTTCTTACAAAAAAATTGCATGACCTTCTTCATGCCTCATTAGCTAATTTGCTTGCATAAGAAACATTTTCAAAAAAATGTGAACTGGTAATAGACTAATACTTACATAAGGTGGGGAAGCTCACATACATGCAGACCTTTTGCATGCATGATCCGACTAAACAGTATAACCCGGTATAGCACTGAATAATTTCAAAATTCTAATCGATTCATAAGATGATAGATAATCTGGTTTACATCGACCTCCTATGATAATTCATCAACTGGGGTAGGAAAGTTAGTCTAAACACTTAACATGTGTGTCAAAAGGTGGGCAGCATTTTGGTCAAGTGACAGGTAGCATTTAGCCATTTAGCTTTTTACTGAATGTCTGAATATCTGTAGTATCCATTACAGAATAGTCAATTTTCAAGATATTTGTATTCTTTCTGTTACAGTAATCATGAATATTTTATGTACCACAATCTCAAGTTAATGGATGCTAGTGACTTCAAAAAAGATTCTGCTTACGTGAAGACAATGAAGCAACATTAGGAGCATAAGTCCTTCACCAAGTACTTCTGGCCCACCGTACCGGTGGCGTTGCATATATGTCACAAAGATATAAGCAATCAATGAACTACCCATTAACAGCGACAATAACAAGATATTTAAGTCTCCTAACTCTTCCAATAAACAAATGTGCAGTCACATTTCATTTGCAATAGAAGATTAGAGACTACATAAAGTGCTAGAAAATGTTGTTTCCTAAAGTATCAAGTCTTCTCTATTTCTTAGAGATAGTAGGTGCCTAGGCGGTACATTCTTCCATTGCAAAAGGAAAAGTTATACAACGGCTACATCCCTTTTGTTATGTACATTTGAGGATTGTAATTAATAGTAAGGTTTAGAAACAGCCAAACTCTATGCATGTTGGAATCTTGGGATGTTTGGAACAAGAAGCTAAATTTTCAGGTATCGCCTACTAACAAGCGGTACTCTGCCCAGTGAATCATCAGAAAACTTCAAGTTTTCTTAGGATGAAATCCTAAAAATATATCAAGTGATAACAGGAACTTGAACTTGTAGATCAAATGGCTCTCTTAATTATAATAGAAGATAGGATTTCCATAATTCTAAACAGATTTTGATAACCCGATATCGACAAAACCTTCACAGAATGCACATCTAAGTTTGGAAGTCAAGTTCCATCCATAGTTAAGTTGGATTCTGATATGCCAGCACAAGACAAGACATACCTTCATAAGTCAGCACAAGACAAGGCATAGCTTTTCCTCTGTAAGCTCTTGTCAGTTAAAGCAAATACTAGTTCAGGATTTGATAGGATTCATCTTACTTATATTTCTAAGTAAAGATAGTGATACAAGTGAAGGGCTTTAACATACATGCCTAAACAATAATACAATTTAGAAAATTGTAATTAATAAAGAGAAGAAAAACTACACTAATGCAACCTTAATTAACTGTGATACTATAAACGTTTTAGGATCATAACATAGGCAGGTTCCTTTTTCTTTGAAACATAATCATAGAATTCATCATTCTATCAGATTTGCTAAATACATTTATCACATGCAAAATTAACATCTGCTTTTATGATGTCTGCAACGCAAATTTTGAAATATTCAACTGAATTTCTAAATTGGAGTGCACTTGTTCACACCAATTTCAATTAAACTGAACATTCTAAATAATAAAATTATATTTTCATATGATTTAACCACTGGAAGGTGCCATCTCTGCACTATAATAATATTTAGAACATCTTGTGATTAGTACAAAAAAGGCAATCTAAACTAATGCAAACTTCACTAAATATAGATACTACAAAGTTTAATGCCGGCAAAGTTTTTGCTAACATCATTTATATATGATGCTAAGAGACCATCCATTCAAACAATAATATTATTTGTTTAAAAAAGCTATCCTTGGCATGCTAGGATGTCAGGACCCATGGGCCATGGGATCCTCACAATATGCCCTGAGTTCCCGACAGCATTTTTATCTACTCCATGCGTAACCCAAAAACCTACTAAGACATATCGCCAAAGCAGTTGCTTGTGTTGTAACACATGTGTTACCACATGAAACAGTTTATTGCATCAAATTGTTAATATGCCTTTTACATGACTTAAGAATATGCATGAACCCAAAATAGCAACAGGTGGTCCATCCAATGGCAGAGCAGTCTAAATTCCCTTTGAACAAATGCAGCACTGGAAAACAAGGCTTAAGCACCATGATGGACACTCATTTAACTGTGAGGTTTATACATGGATCCATGTGAAATTTTAGTGAGCACCTAGGAAATATTTCGCAGAAAAACAAAGGGCAAATAGTAACAGGAGCAGCACATGTCAGCACACACTTTAGATGATGATGAATCATCACCAGGCTTGATAAATTCTAATCCAAACTAGCACTGAAGCTACCCCTAGAACCGTCTAAATCTGTCGAGGGAAATACCCAAAAATATCTCAGTTAGCACGCTAGGCACAGCAACTGAAAGCCGCAGCAGTAGTGCTGACGAATCAGATAATCTGAACCATTCAGGGCTCGACGGGATCGGGGGCTGGGGTGGTCGGTGGAAGGAAGGGGGAGTGGGCGAGCTCACATGAGGTGCTGCGTCTGCCTGATGGAGGCGACGTCGTCGGCGTCGACGAGCGACCTGAACCGCTCCGCCACCTCCTCCGCGGCTGCCGACGGGGCGCGCTCCGGTAGCGGCTTCGCCATGGCTGCACCGCCTCCGCCGTCCGCTCCCACTGCTGGATTCCCCTCCGCTCGAATCGCTGAGACCTGAGAGCGATTGGGCCAAAACAGATCGAAAAAAAATTCGGGTGGGGAGCCCGAGTGTCAGTTGGTGCCGCTTCGTTTGGGCCAAAACAGATTCAGCAATTTCTAATCATCTTCTAAAGATTTAAATGTCTTCTTTATCTTCCACTTTTTAAAGCTACATATAAATTGGCTCCCCCCACACACGTGTTTCTGTTTTTTTTGTTTTTTTCATGCTTCAATTTTTATATTTCTTGTATTTGTTATATTCTTTTAATTTTTATTTTAAATATTTTTTAGTTCATTTTTGTATTCATTTTCTGTTGTTGCAAATTTTTCTTAATGTTTTTATGTTCTATCATGTTTTTAATAATGATTTATCTTGATAAGAAAAATATTTGTAAATAAAATATAAATATATCTATGCGAGATTTTGTTTTGAAGAATTTATTATAATGAGTTCAATGGTGTAATCAAATTTAATTTAGATATTTAGTTTGTTAGTTATAACTTTTTTAGTTCTCTGGATGTGTAGACTCTGGATGGGATGGGACTGTGAATTCAGCCCATCTAGCAACCAGCCGCTGGCCTTGTCAAGTGGGCCTATCGTTAACATTGATCAGCCCATGTAAATAAATAGGCTCCTTCCATTTTTTTTTTTGTGTGTGAAATGCAGTACAACACAAGCCCTATTCTTGTCACCATCTATGTGTTGATGACACATCCACACTATCACATGAAAAATACGTGTCACTAAATCCTATAATTAATCTAGAAAAAAATATGTGAGCACGTTTATCAAAGTCAAGGAATTGAATTCAAGTAGACATTTTTTACATTAAGAAATACAACTAGTTGTTCATAGGCTCCATCCATTTTTGCTGCTATAAAAATAGGATATTGTTAAAGCTGATGAAGAATAAAATGGAGCAAAGTATATTTGCATCAATGCCACGGTTCCATTGGAATCAATGAATGTGCATCTTCCACATATATTGAGTGTCATTCTAACTAAGGATTTAGACAGGTGTTTGTCCAAATTGATCATTCCTACGTTACAAATACAAGACATTTCACTTTTCTAGATATGTAGTTATATGCAGTTAGGGTGTATTTGGACATGGTGACTCACAAAGATCATCGATCATTCTCCAGCTCCGGCTTTCTAGAGCCAGAGATGACTAGCTCTAGATCTATGAATTGGTAGAGATGTACTAAAAGGGAGACATAGTAAAAGCAATATATTAAGAAAAGTTAAAATATTTTATAATTTGTAACGGAATGAGCATGGAGCAACTAGAGGTGTGATTGAGTCGTGTCGACACAGACTTCTCTCATGGTCATGCCCTCTAGGCACGTTAGTGCCGATGTGGCATAGTAAATCTTTTCTTCATCTCATGGATGGTTTAAAATATTCCATGCCATATCGTGCTTCGGATAGTTCAAAAAGATCGTGTCATGACCCGACCTCAAATGATACCGCCCAAGTCATAGTTCTAGCGGCAACTCGTAAGATATGGGGCTGAAAGTGGTTTTATCGTATTTTGTAGATGCATACCGTGGTGACACAGAATATACTCGACGTTTTTCCTTGACAGGCATAAGGAAAAGTATGTCATCATGAGAACAAGAAGAATAAATTCATTCGATATATAGTATGAACAAAAATATCAAGTGTCACGTGTTGCACTCAAATGACATCCGCTGCCAGACTCCAAACGGTTAATGCCAGAATCAAAGCCATGTCCCATGTACCCGTACTCCTAGCAGAGGTAGCAGCAGCGACCTGCTGGCTGCCGGCGTGGTCGCCGGCACGCTGCACGCACAGCCGCCGGCACAGCGACATATCAAATCGCACATTCACGGCGTCCCCGCGCTGGTCACATCACATCGCATCGCAGATTCGCAGGTCAAACTGCAAAAGCCTTGAAGCCACAGCAGGACAGCACGCAGCTTGCGACAGCGGCACAGCAGCGCTGCACGTACCACTGCATGCTGGTCCAGTCGTGCTATACGGCGTGGTACGATAGCTCAGGCTGGCTCGCTGCAGCAAGGAGCATGTAGCGCTGCACGTCCCTGCAGTCTGCACTCTGCATAGGGCATGCAGAGGCACGCAGACATTGCCATGCCATCATGGTCAGACCGTCTGCACTCTGCATAGGGCATGCAGAGGCACGCAGCCATTGCCATGCCATCATGGTCAGACCGTCGGAGCATCTAGTACTAGGACAGTACTGTACAGTACGTGATCCTGTGCGGCTGTGCCGCTGTGCGCTGCCCGCCCTGCATCTTGTACACTATCGGAATCGGAGCGGCGCCCAGCAGTGTTGCATTAATGGAGTAGTATGCGACGAGGCCGGCACATTGTGCTCCTACGAGTACTACTCAGTAATCCGTATCATATACTCCTACGAGTATGCTCCAGCTACGAGACCGTAACGGAATGGGCGAATGGCAGGTTTGTCATTGTGCCGACGACTGCCGAGAGGCTAGGCGCGTTTGTGTTCGCTGTTGTGCTTCCGTTTCCGGCACCCGGCGGCACGGCATCCCCCGCCCGTGATGTGACAGGCTCCCTCGTCGGCGTGCACGTCGAATCCGCCGACGTGATGCCTCTCATCGCGCGCCCGCAGAACCCGATGGAGAAAAGAAGCGAGCAGCCGCATTGCTGGCCTGGGCCATTGGCTTCGCGCGCCGCCCTCCGAGTGCCGCGTGCGCTGCCAATCGCCGGCGCCGCTCCCGGAGTTATTCCCGACCGGCGGATCTCGGCGCCGGCCCTGCTCCATCTCTGTCACGTCACGGCACCGTCCGCGTGCAACCTCGCGATGCATGCATGCCCGCAGCGATGCATGCATTCCCGCAGCGTGCCCACCCAACTGGGAGCAGAGCAGTAAACATGAGAGAGGGACTACTCGTACTGTAGACGAGAGAGGGCAAGCCGCGCAGAACAGGACAGGACACAGGAAGGAGTGAATGCCAAGCAGTGAAAACTGGCCCCGGCAGACGGCAGACAAAACGGAGGGATCTGCCATCGACAAGACGCGGCATGCCTTGCTCTGCCGCCTCGCGTGCCACGCCCTGGCCCGGCCGCCCTGCCTACGCTGCACTGCCGCGTACAAACCGGACAGCCGCTCAGCTATGCATGCCTGCTATGCGCGCGCAGCCGCGCAGGCGCAGCGGCGCGTGCTACACCGATAACCGCAGACCGCTCCGACCTCTGGTCCCACGGCAACGGACCCGGGGCGTCCGTACTGACCATCCACGAGGAGTAGGCCGACCCCGTCTCATTCTGAAAACGGCTTATATTTTGGAAATCTGGGTCCTAGAATCCTAGATGGGCATTCTGAAAATCTAATTCTCGATTTTAAAATTCACATATTTTGTACTACCTCTGTACCATTATAAGTGTCGTTCTAGGATTTTACCGGTGTCCCATAAGAAGTGTCGTTCTAGGCTAGGGGTCCACCACTGCAGCCGGTCACTGCCTCTTGCCTCCTACTGAGCGCATGCATTCAACCATCCATTGCATCCTAAATTCTGTTACCTACCCTGAGGCCTGAGCTCCATTCACTACCGAGAGGCACCCACCTCCTCTCCATTCACCCAGCCTTCACACTGGATCTTGATGGCAAGAAAAGCGGACAGGGAACAGAAATGCCAGGAGCATTTCTTCTTCTTCCTTGGTCTACGTGCTCAGCTCTAAAACGACCCTTTTAAAGGGACGGAGGGAGTACTTTGATTCTAACACGATATTATACATGGTCGAGGGAGTCCGTAGCCACGGTACCCTCGGTGTTTGCATCAACTAGTAACTCAAACTAGGGGCAAACTCGCAGTTACACTATCCATCATCTCTTTTTAGCCAAGTTTGTTGTGGATTCTCGTATTCTTGTAATCTAGCACAGTACTTACTTGCTAGGCTGATTTTGGAACCGAGGATAGAATCTATCCTATTCGATGTCATTTTCAGAATTCTCCCTATATTCTACCATCTGAATCCAATTCAAACATTCCCTAAAACTTGCTCTAAGCATCTTCGAGAGTGTTTCTTAAAGTCACTCTTCGGATTATTATTTGGAGAGTCATTTAAATAAAACCCCTCTATATGTTTTTCCACCCTCAAACATCTTAGCAACTCCCATGTATGTCAAGAATGGCATCCCCATTTTTTTTCCCCTTTCCCCTCCCCGAGCTAGGGCTACAGTGCACAAAGGCGATCGGGGAGGCGATTTAGTCCTCTCGCCGGCGAGGGCGCCGATCCCCTCCGCCTCCGGTGTGGGGGGACGGAGGCTTTCCGCCCGGCGTAGTAGGTTAGGTCCTAGTGTGTCTAGGTGGTGTGTTCCGGCGGCGGCGGCGAGGCGGCGGCGACGACGACGCAGTGAAATAAGGTGCCCAGCTCTTCCCCATCTCGGCTGTGTTTTTCTCCAGCACCGTCGACGAGCTTGGGATCCTAGGAGATTGCAGCGGCCGCAGCTTCGTCGTAAAGGCGGAGAGGTGGTGCTCGTGCTACTTTGTCGGTCAAGGATGCGAGAGGAATCGAGGACATGGAGGCGAGATGGAGCGTCTTGGATCGAGCTCGGCTGGCGGCGGCTTAGGGCGGCGACGGCGAGCTTCGGTCCACGGCGGAGCGGATTCCGTTCCACCACGACGACGGATTCAACGGCGCCGCCATCGCTTCAAGGCTGGATAGTGAGCGACGGACGGGCGCTCAAGAAATTTTCGCCATCGTGAGATCGAGCGACCGCTGCAGCCCAGCGGCACGCCGGCGGTTTCCTCCGGCTGCGGTGCTCCGGTCTTGGCGGCGAGGGCGAGCTTCGGCGGCGGCGACGTTGGTCGGTTCGGGTACCGACTCCAAAGGGGAAAAGGATGTATGTGTAAATTCTAGAATTTTGGAGGTCCTTTTCGCAAAGAGGTTGGACAGATGTCTTCCGTATTCTTATATGGTGTATTTGTACTTGTACTGTACTGTTTTCCATAATTAATACAGATATACTTATCAAAAAAAAAAAAAAAAAAAAAACTCCCATGTATGTCGAACCTTGCAAGGACATGTCGCACACTTGTGAGGATGTTGCTTTAATGCCAACAACTAAACGTCGATGGCCTATTTGAATCCACCAACTAATTTAGCTGCTAGTAGATCTAAACAATCTAGCCAAAAGACCAATTAAAGTTTAGTTAGGTTTACCTCTTTGAAACCTACCAGAGTAAAGTTTATTATTAAGTCTATAAGTCTAATTTGGTAGGCAAAACAAGTTTAGATGAATAAGAAAATTTAATTCTAATTGTGTTTTGTGTGATTCTATTGTATGTCTTGATTTTTATTATGTCTTTCATACAAACATATTCCATTAATATATATAAATTAAAATTGTTGTTGTGTTGTTTGTGAGATGGGGAGGGGCCAGTGCCCCTACCACACCCTTGCTCCACCGCCACCTCATTGTATATTTCTTCCTTGTTTTTGTAACCCACAGCTATGTCTGCAATGACTTCTTGTTGTCCACATCACCGAGATACTTCTCAATCATTTTTTTGCTTCTTCAACTCTTGTGCTTATGCTTCTTCAATTGATGAGAATGCCCTCCAATGCGGCTACACCCGTGAGATCGAGATGGTGGCGCCCTCTAATGCGGCCACACCCTCGGTCGAGATGGAGATGGTTTGAGCCCCCACATTATACATGTAAAATATATGTACTGTGCGGGGCCATGCATGGCCTCTATCAAATACAATAAATAAATTGTATATTGTGTTATTTTAGATATGCATTTGTATGGAGTTGCACGATGAGCCCTGTTCGTTTTTTAATCTGAGGAATGACTCCCAACACATGCATAGGACAAATTAATATCTTTCATTAAATTACAAAGCAAAATATCATGTGCATGCTTGGGCGTTGGCCCCCTCAGCTCCTCATTCCCTCTGTAGTTGCCTCACTTATAAAATCACATGTCTTCTGTCCATATTGGAGTAGTTATCTACATTTTAAAATCACTTGTATTGGAGTAGTTTGAAAATCATTTCTGCTGTTATCCCATCCCTCGACTGAAAGTCAGCCAAGAAAGCACGTCAACTCTCGTAAAAAAAAAAGTAGAACCTTTATTGCCATTTTATTTTCCAAAAATTTTCCATCCATTCTCCCTCCATCCAAGTCGCCACTTCGACCAGTTATTTCCATTCTCCTCCATCCAAGTCCATCACTTCCACCCGTCGCCCACGTAACATCATATGCCGACCTCTCCCGAAACGCGGCGAGTTGCAGACCGACGCCAGCGCACGCGGCGGCGACCGGGCCCCCGGGGGGCTTCCTTCCGACCTTAGGTTACCCCGTCACCGTCCTCAGGTGCCCTCACCCGAGCTTTCCTTCCTTTACCTTTTATGAGAGTTCGGACTGTCCATCGCCAGCTTTCAGATAAGAGCACGGCAAACCAAAAAGCAGTTCGGTTCCATCCATTCGCCTCCTAGACAGTCTCCATCCAAGTCGCATCACTGAAACCAAACCATCCATCGCTCACGTAACACCTTCGACAGCGCCGCGCCCCGCCCCGCCGATGCGATATGCCGAGAATCCTCTCGCCGAAACGCGGCGAGTTCGGCGGCACGACCGACGCCAGCGCACGCGGCGGCGACCGGGTCCCCGGGGGATTAGGTTAGGCGGCCCGTCACCGTCCTCAGGTGCCCTCACCCGTAGCTTTCCTTCCTCCCTGTCCATCGCCAGCTCAGGTGGACGGCCACGCACCTGACCTAACCAAAAAGATCAGTTCGGTTGCGACTTGCCTGTCTAACAACCGGAGCCGATCGAGCGGCCGCTATCCAGGAGCCCACGTCGCCTCGGCTAGACAGTCCGCGTACGAGGTCGGCAAGCGGCCGCATCACGTGTCACGCTTCCCCAATCAAGCAAAGAAGCAACGAAATCAGCAGAGACAGACGCAATGGTCCAACCAATTCTCAGGAGAAAACACAGCAAACCAGGGTCCATCATCATAAGATAGCAAGCAACTGAGCAAGCAAAGACGAACGACTACAAAGGTGTTTGTTCCACGGGATAGAGGTGCGTTTCATAGGTTGCCGAGACACAGGCAAAAGCGACGGTACATGGGTACAGACTTGGTTCAAATAACAGCTGCAAATGCTAGACGACGGACTGACCGGCTCCTACTAGGGGCCGGCCGGTGCTCACACGAAGGACCAGTTGACGAACATGAAGGCGAGGCAGTGCGGGGTGTCGTCGTCGCTCAGGACCTTCCAGGCAACCGCCTGCTCGTACGACACCGGCCGCCCCATGCTGGATACACACACGCCGCCGGGGAGGTATGCGAAGCCCTGGAATGGACACAGGATTCAAGGTGCCATTAGCATTTGAGGCATTGGTTGAACTTAGGAGGCTGTAATAAGGAACAGAGGTTATTGCATACCTGCTGCATAATCTTAGGGTACTCGGTGCAGAGCGCCTTCCTGCCATCATCATCAAGGATCTTCTCAAGGGAGATGTCCTGGAGAGCAATCAGCGTCGTCTCCAGCATGTCGAGGCCAGCTTGGTTGGCGAAGGTGAACACAGGAGCAGCCTGAATTCATGGTTTCACAAGACTTTCATCAGAACACCACAATGGCAAGTTACAAATTGACAAAGTAAGCAAGAAGGACCAATTACCTTTAGGGAACAGCACATGATCGAGTCCGAGTGTTGCCACAGGGCTTTCAAGGCAGCATCAGTGCATTGGGTGTCTGTGCGAAGGAGTTCAGCTCCAGTATGAAACCTGAAATTTTAACACAGACAGAGATTACTAACTACATTGCACGATTGAACAGAGTATAATATGATTCAGAGTGTAATTGATGCCACCTCTCTAAATAGTTCTCAAAATCGCCAACCAGATTCAGGAAAGAAAAGAGTTTTTACCTGTAGCTCCTGCCAATCCACCTTGCAAGCGTGTGCGCCTCAGGAGATCCTGGAGTTTGCTTCATTTCAAGCTGTCCACCAAGACGGGAAGGAGCTATTGCCATGGCCACCCTCTGCACCGATGCCACCACAGTCCTGACATATTGCCTGGCCATTGCTGCGACGCTTTCTCGAAGGTGATTCTCATATGAGAACTGGAAAGCAATGGTCAGGACTGATCTTGTGTTGCAGGTGCTGGAGGCATCACTTGAAGCACGAGTAGTCCCACCAGACCCAACCTCAAGAGTAGATGCTAGGTCAAGTGTGCGTGTGCCTGATGGTGGATCCTGCCCGTTCAATGTTACCAACACATTGTTAGTTTAGGCCATCACAAAGAGTAATAATACAAGCACAAAACCACTCGTACTAACCGTCTTTGCATCCAGTGGAATGACACGGAAGCCTGAGGGTAGCAGTGGTGCATCATCAGCAAAAGATTCATCGATCGGTGCAAAGACAAGCTGTGCACATGCACCACCTGCATTTTCATCCACGCCACTGCACAACTGCCAAAGAATATACAGTGATGTGAGGCTGATGCAACAACACAATTGAAAAGAAGACAAAGTCAAAATGCTATCTGATCGCATACCTGAAGAAGATACATATCTCGTGACAGAACAACTTCATCATGGCAGAGGCTGTGTCCCTCAAGCCTAATAACCTCCAAGAACTGTAAACAAAAGTCAGTTTGATGAAAATGATCAGTCAATTGATGGTGTAAGGAATTTATTAAATTGAAATTAGCTAGAAATTACCTCTTCATGCTCTAAGGTATGTGCAAGCGGCAGAATAACCTGGCTGCCCATAAACCCACTAGCGCGCAAGCCAGGAACTGCATATGGACTAGCCCTCAGAGCAGCGGCAGAATAAGCATCAACACCAGGATCGGCCCATTCAGAGCGATGCTCCCTCAGAAATCGTACTAGTAGGGCAGGTGGCACGTTCTACATTGAGACAAAGTTGTAACATCTTTGTTATAATCAGGTTATATAACATCAAACACAAATGCATAAATAACTATAGCTAAAACTAGATGGATAGAGTACAAACCTGAAGCAGCATTGATGCCTTAGCACACAGGATGCCACCTCCAATCGCAGTAAACAGCTGGGAGGAGTTGACATGAGAACCAATAAGTTTGTTTGGAGAAGAGTTGATAGCAATAGTAACATCCTCAGCACCGTCACTGCTCATCAGTGACCAACCATCATCTGGAAACCCATTGACAGCATCATTGAAACCCCTGTAAATTACATTAAAGAAGTTAGAAGTGCTATGTGTATGGGTCCTGCCGGTAAATTAAAATGCACAAATGGTAATGAGAACATATGAACAAAGCCACAAACCTGCTAAGCCTCTGGCTAAATGTTCTCAAGACTGCTGGCTGGCGGCCCCCTCCATAGGGCATTTCCCCACTAGATTCATGTGCAATTTGCCTAATGTGACGCAGTGCCTGCATCATAGAAATAAGGAATCATGACTCGGTCATTCATACATCAGTGGCAAACAGTACTTGATACCAAGAATTAGTGAGAAAGCAAACATACAGCAATAGTTGTTTTCTGTGCAAGAATCTTGGGAGATTCATAAAGTGGTCTAAGGACCTCAGGCACACTCCAAGCCTACAAGAAGTAAGATTGATAAGATGCAAGCACAAAAGTTTTTATTAATTGGACAGGACAATATTGATTCCGCTTACATCTAAATCAACATGATCCACAATGTGAATCATGGAGCCACCTCCCTCACAAGGTCGAATCAAATAGCCACTAGGAAGTACTTCGGCTCTGACAAAATTTGGAGTGTTGGGTCCTGATGGACCTCCAGTCGATTGTGTCAATGATCTCTCACAGATCTACAGAATAAGACAAGAAACAACAGTTACTCTAAGCACAATAGATATCCTGAGAGGGCAATCAAGTAGCACCTAACATAAGCATACAAAGTTGCAGCACAGTTGTTTGATCTAAACAGAATTGACAAGACTAACATAAATAACAACATCATAGCAACAGAAAAAAGAAGCATTACCACAAGACTGCCATCCTCAAGACCACTAGTGTATCGGAGAGTCCAAAAGTCGCGCGGTGCCGCCAAAGTTGTCGGTGCGTAAGTCTAAAGAATGTGATGAAAGTAACAGTCATGTTAACAGGCAACACGGAGGACAATGATTCAAGAATGCAGAAAGGACTATTAACTTGTATAACTATGCTTACCTGCATGTAGATAAGCTCGATAGTTCCACCGTTACCCGTAGGGATAACATGGAGGATATCCACGCACCGGCAATCGCGGTACCAAGAAGGGCGATCCTTGAGGATCTCCGCGACCTATGGAGTAGTCAATTAGGGAATGTCTGCTAAATGGAAGCATAAAGCTATGTGATGATGAAGAATGAACAAAAAACACACCTTTGTGGGCTCAAGACTCACTAGGCCGCAAGCTCGGGCTGCTACGCCACTACAATTGTGCGAAACAGCGATGATTCCAATGGAATCCGGACCAGGCTGTAAAGGAATTCATGCTTTAAGTAATTAGCCAAAACACGAATGAAGTAGGCAACACATGGCACAATTCTTTCTTTTTTGTCGCAATAAGAGCATTACCTTCATCCCAACCATTTGCACCCAATCGACAGCAGTTCCTGTCGCTTTCGACAGGAACTCTGCCAAGGTCTCCTCAGCGATAGCTAGTAGACTGCCATAATGAAAAAGAACTCCATCAGATTTACAAGCACGCAAGCACAAAAGCGGTCTAAGAAATCTTGGGGACTGAAATTACCCAGCTGGGTTATTCGCATCCCGTTGAGGACGCGGGGCTGCTGGGTTTTGCTGTTGGTGGTGCTGACCACTTGTGACCACAGACTCACAGCTCGTGTCTGTGGTCGCAGCAGAAGGCTGGAGACATCATTAGCACACAGTATTAGACGTAGAATCATGCAACAAGGCGGACATCAAAAGTTACATAAAACAACACATTCACCTCTACATGATAGCATTCAGCTGATTTATCTAGAAAAATACAAGTCGATGTTCTGGGGAATGAGCAAAGGAGATGGATCTCACATTGTGGAGCTGCGTTCGCATGTACCCATTCTCGTAGACGAGTCGGGACACCTGCTTCTGCAGCCTGTCATTCTCCTCCATCAACAGCTTGTTCATCGCAGTCAGCTTCCGGTTCACAGTCTGCAGGCGCGAGGCCTCCTTCCGCTGCTTCTCGCGGCACCTACCGACCAATCGCAAGAATCATCAGAATCGCAGTCACATCGCACAGGTGTTACATACTGTATGTCACTTGCATATGAAGAAACCAAGACAACGATTCTTGGCTCGCAGTATTCAAATGTAATTGCTCATTCTGAACATCGTATTCCAGCTACAAGACCGTGTGGCAGTAAAGCAAGCAATGGTTCACACTAACTCAGGCGTGTTAATTGGTTGCCCAACTGAAAATGATGTTCCCCCACTACCCTTTAAATCTGCTCTCTTAACGTGAACATTGTGATAGGCACGGGGTATCTAATTAGATCCATTTATTTATCCATATATAGGGACAGCAGCTTTTTCTTGCAAATGCTAAGCAAAGGTTGCTACATGCGGAGAAAACAATAGTAGCACATGGCAGCAGCAAAAGATGCATCCGTTACGCCTAACTGCGACAGAAACGGGGGAAAATAGTCTCAGCAAACAGAATTTGTAGTCCTATGCAGTACTCGCGATGTCAAGTCCCAGCTGAAAACCTGAGAAAATATGGACCGACCTCAAAAGTCAAAAATCCAAGAAAAAACATATCATGGAAACAGCCTTGTGTGTTGGCAGCCAGTCCAATGCAAGAGGCAGAAAGTAACATCCTCGAAAACTAACCAGAACTTTAGTGCCAAAACCATTTCGCTCCTCTTCTCTTTGTACTCAAGACGATTTCGATGGCTTACATACAGGGACGAAAAAACATCCTAAAGAAATATGCGGCTAACAAGAAAGCTCGTTTTTTTCATTAATAATTTAACCGAACCCAAGAAATCAAGAAACTCAAGAGTGAGATTTCAGCAGCACGAGCGCATAATTCGTCAACAAATAAGCGGAGACATGATGAACAGAGATGAGAGGATGGATAGAGGGGCTCGTGGTTCCGGCGACGCAACGCACCTGCGGTTCTGGAACCAGACCTTGATCTGCTTGGGCTCGATGTTGCTGAGTATGGGGCACTCCCTGATGAGCTGCTGCCTGCGCAGCGAGCTGGGCTTGGGGCACTCGCTGTAGACCCGCTCCAGCGCCTCCACCTGCTCGGGGGTGTAGCGCACGTACTTGCCCGTGTCCACCTGCGGCGCCCCACCGCCGCCAGGCGACGGGCGGTCCTTGTTCCCGCCCCCGACCACCACCATGGCCATCTAGCAGCTAGCACCGCCGCCCAAGGAACAGGAGGAACAGCAGGGATTGCGGTCGCCGGAAGAGGAAGAAGACGGGGAGCCACGGCCACGGGCGGCGCCAAGTCATAGCCTCCAGGCGAGAGCGCAGCCGCCCGACGCCATGGTGGTGCGAGAGGGGTGGTTCTTGCTTGCTTGCGGAGCCGCGGGGAGGTTGAGGAGCGCAAGGGAAAGGGAAAGCTAGCGGCGATGGGAATGGGGGAGAGAGGCGAGGAGAGACGAGTGGGGGTTGGTTTAATAGTAGCGGCGGCAAATGCTCAGCTGGGGACCTGGTACATAGTACGGAGGAGGTGTCTTTTCAAATAATGTACTCGTATTTTCTTTCTTAATTTTTACCTCTTTATATTTGTCTGGTTTCTGAAATTCATCAGTTTCTTTCCTTTTTGCCCGGTCACAAGGTGACACGCATCACAGATGTATACATAGCGCTGCTAGCATATTCTTTCTTGAGTTATAAAGTCCTAGCCTTCTAAAAATTGGTTATTTTTGGATATAGATATATTTAGCCTTAGATCTAAATATAGAGTTTAAGGTTCACAAATAAGGGGGCCCTGTTAGCTTAAATTTATCAACTCGCTTATCTACCATGATATATTGTTTTTCACTCACAATAAATTAGCATTAGTCGACTTATCAGCATAGAAACCATCAGTCGAGGCTTTAACTCCACTTACGATGGCTCATAGCCACTGACGTAAAAAAAAAAAGATTTATTGTTTTCTCTATCCCATGCAACGGAAAAACATGTAGGTGAAACTAGAGTAGTAAGAAGCTCCACCAAAAAAGTGTCTTAGTTTCCATGGCAATAGAAACAAACTTGCAATTCTTATGTTTTCATGGCTCTTCCCTTTAGGAAAAATGATTAGGTAGAATAACTGGAGGAATATATGATGTGCCAAGGTTTATTGGAGATGCTAATGAGTAGCTTAGCATATAGAGAGCTTAGATAGGGAGAAGCTCCTCCATGTCTCTATCAAGTTAGGTTGTTTAGATCTCATGAACATTATATCCCCCGGATCATCATGCAAGACAAAAAAAGAGAAAAGAGAGATGCTAGGAAGGGCAAAGTTTAAGTTGAAAAAATCCCAATAAAGACAATGAGTGCACGAAGATAGACAAACTATCCACTGTCCCTTTTTCGATAAACATTTGAAAAAAAAAAACCTTACATATTGCAAGCGGGAGGTGTGTTATCTTGGCTCATATAAGGCTCTTTCATTACCATACCACAAAATCTGATGCATTATAGCCAGTAAATATAAAAATAACGATGTAAACATCGTGGACCCAAATGCAGGGGCCCTGCAGGGTGGCCAAGCCTGACGCGTTGTGTTGTGTGTGTGGTTGGGAAATTGGACGGACAAATATTCTCTCCTTTGGAGGATGTCCATTTTGTTTTGTTTTTGGCTTGGGGAGGTGTGTTCGTTGGTGGCGCTCCGTGCTTTTGATGGCAGGCACATGCCCGGTGGCAGAAGGCAGGAGCATGCTCGCTCATGCTCATGGCGCGGGTAAATCCGGTGGCCAAGGACGCCGAGCACGACCCCACAGTGCCGGCCTTTTGGAGGTGAACCGTGACCGACTGAGCGGCACACGCACGCATTTGTATACAACCAATAGAATTGCACTTGTCAAAAAAAAAAAAAAACACAATAGAATTGCACCAAATCTCTTAAAACAGAATTTTTATGAAACAAGTAGGGGGTTTATACCCCATAATGGAATTTGAGATATTTTATCATGCTTGGAAATAATACGAGCCCTCCGTTTCCTTAAATCTGATCTAAAAATAGGTGAAACCACATTAGAGGAACTCAGGAACTGTGGACACGGAACTAGTTTTAAAGGGTACGAGAGTCTTTTTGACATATAAGGAGCAGCTTCTCTCAATAAGCTTCTTCGAATCATGGAGTTGCTACGTCGCTGGCGGCACGTCCGATCACCACAACGAACACCGTCGTCACAGTCACCTGCGGCTCACCGTCTGATCCATGGATCAATCGATGCAACCGCATGTTTCTTTTTTGTCATGGTGCCGGTGCTAGTGGTGTCAATTCCTCGTCGTCTTCCCCGCTTCGTGCTAGCTGCGCTATTCTTGAGTGGTGTCAATTCCTTGTCGTCTTCCCCGCTTCGTGCTAGCTGCGCTATTCTTGGTGTGTAGTTGGTTAGGTGGATTAAATCATTGACCGATGGGGTCAGGATTCGTGGGATTTTTGCCATTGTTCGACGGATCTTGCATGGATCGGCGGCTGGCGAGCTTGAATATAGAATGTAGAATTGGGAATTTGGGATCCGAAACTGATGGAGGTGAGAATCGCTGCAATATACTAAACTACCCTTAGAGAGAATTAAGGGGAGGAACCGGCTAAAAATAGATTAGAGAGAGATTAAAGGGAGAAACCACCGCTCCCAAGTACAGTATATTCTACACAAAGCCTTGTGAAACGAAAAAGAACAATTTTGCCTTTGCTCCGAGTATATTCTACACCTCTGAACCCAATGTGAGATGTTACTGAAAATGATGTCGTTGCATAGAACCACAATTACATCTACATGGAGTTCAAGGTTCACAAATAAGACACACATAGGGCCATTAGTAACATCTATGCTTGCCGTCTCCGCCCAAAATAATTATCATTTTTAAACAGAACTGCATATGCCAAATTCTGTAAACAGGTTCACAAAACCACAATTACTTGAGGCATACTCATGCGGATGACATGTAGGTCCACAGCGAATGTTCTAAGTTTATAATTATACGAAACTCATATAAGTAAATAAATACAGTACATGTTTTATACTCCCTCCATCCCAAATTATAAGTCATTTCAAGAATTTGGAAAGCCAAAGGATTTCAAGTTTCCACCAAATTTCAAGTATGATGCCAACTAAGTGTCATTAGATTCTTCCTAAATTATTTTTCAAAGTATATCTATTTGATGCCATAAAATCTTATTAGTTTTTTTTTTAAAATTTTGGTCAAACTTGAAATAATTTGACTCTTCGAGATTTATGAAATGACTTATAATTTGAAACTAAGGAAGTACCATAATAAGTGGTCAGTTACACGGTAAGCCTGTCCAAAATGTCAACATTGCTCCTGACTCCTATTAGTCATCTCTAAATTGAAGAGTTGGTTAATCGCTGAGTAAATGGATGGTTCGGTGAGGAGATGGTAGAAAATAGATTTACGATGGAGGATCGAGTGACGTGGGATGCTCGGAGGCATATCTTGTACTGAGGGTGAGAGGCTCTCTTCTGCAACTGGTAAATGAAGATAAATAAGCGGTCAGTTACACGGTAAGCCCGTTTAAACTGTCGGCATTGCTCCTGCCTCCTGTATTAGTCATCTCTAAATTGCAAAGGTGGTTAAATGGATGGTTCGGTGAGGAGACGGTAGGAAATGGATCTGTGATGGAGGAAACGAGCGACTGTGCCGTTCGCAGTCGCAGACATAACCCGTGAGCGTGAGAGGTTCTCTCCTGCAACCGGTAACGACTGAAGATAAAGCCAAAGGAGAGAAGTAGACGGCCACAAGGGAGCAGCCTACAGTGGTCGGAGCACGAGAATAAGCAGGCTTTAGACTGGTACAAACTGTTCATATATACTGTATGCTGACCTGGTCCCCGTGGAATAACACTGTGTATCTGATGCCCTCGGCCATCTTTTTTTTTTTTTTTGAGCGCCTCTCATCTGAGTACAGCTGTAGTATCTGTTCATATTGCCCTCGGCCATCTGCTTGCTTGCACAAGCGGGGGCCAGGTCATCGTAGCCGATAGCAATGTGCTCGTGCTTGTGAAACAAGTAGTACACTGTACATCTACTCCCTCCGTCTCACAAATAATCGTACATTTTGACTTTTGTACTTCCTGTTTGACCGCTTCGTTTTATTTAAATTTTTTATGTAAATATTAAAATAAATAAATTATTATAAAAATATCTCTAATAATAAAATAAATTATAATAATATTTATTAAAACTTTTTGAATAAGGCGAGCGATTGAACACGAAAGGTAAAAAGTCAAAATGTGCAATTATTTATGAGACGGAGGGAATATGCCGCTGTAAAACATCTGATGGGTTCAAGAGTCAAATTGGTAATGCAACTCTCGGTGTTGTTGATTTGAATTTAGCTGGGGGTTAAATTCACTAATGTTTCAACTCAAAAGGGACGACTTGTTCCTCAAAAAAAAAAAAGGGACGACTGCTTCCGCTGATCTGAACAAAGCAACGAACGATTGAATTTGACGGATAACTGGCGTCTACTTTTTTTTTTTGGACAAACAACTGGCGTCTACTTTGAACGTGAACATACATGTGGCTTGGGCAGACAGCAGAAGGGCTCTTCATTGCGGGCGGGCGGCAGCAGCGTCCTGTGCTTCGTTTCGGAGGCAACAAAACAGCGGAATAATTTTTGGCGCCGGCTGGGTGCGGGCCTTGTCCTAAATTTTCCGCCGGCGAGAGACCAGGGCCAGCAGGCACGGCAAGAGACCAAGGCCAGGCACGAGGCTGCAGGAGAGGCTGCAGGAGGCCAGGCACGAGGCTGCAGGAGAGGCTGCAGGAGCCAGGAGGGACGACGACTGCGCTGCCAATCTACCATCGCCTGCTTCTGCTTTCGGGTCTTCCATCCATATCCATGCTTTGCATGCTTCCCTTCCGTTGCGTTTGGCCTTGGCCAGTTGCAATTCAATGGGCGAGCAGGGGATCGAGCCGCGCGAGATCGTTTTATTTCCATCCTGCACTGCACCTACTACCTCATGAATTCAACGGCTACAGACGAGGATGATCATAGATTTGTAGGACACTGTGTCCTTCCAGCGCTAGATCGATGAACCCAACTAGTGTTCCTGTACCTTGCGTTGCATTGCATTTGTTCCTTTGGCAGTGTGCCCAGTCTAAAACTGATCCTAAACACTTTTTTTTTTGAGCAAAAACTGATCCTAAACACTAAGTAGCCATCTAGGACTTGGGTCTGGACCAAACCATTAAACATGTCGTTGTCCATGAGTACGGCAAGAATAATTAATATTAGCTAAAAAAAATACTCCCTCGGTCTCTAATAAATGAAAATCCTAGAGTTGTCTTAAGTTATTTTTTAAAAAACAACCAACTTTTTAGAAAAAACTATTAATATTTATGATGTCAAATTAGTATCAGTAGAGTTACCATAAGATGCTTATTTATTTCATATAATATATTTTCATAATTATTTTCTATAAAGTTAGTCAAACTTCAAAATGTTTGTCTAATAAGAATTCTAGAAATCAATTTATTTAAGGACGGAGCTGAGTATATGAACATCACTGCTCATAATTAAGAAAGTGTAAACTCAGATCGACTTGTGGTTGCACCGTTATGAATGGAATTCATCTCGTCATATGTACTCTTACACCATAGTTAAACAACAAAAAGTGTTTCTTTCATGATTAGTTTCCTTACATTATTTATTCATGTCTCATGTTGTAAAAAAGTATTATTCATTTTTTTATTATAAGTTTCTCCATAACAGATACTATGGTGATTGGTGGTAATAGTAGCTCCATCTAGAGAGGCAATTTTTCTATTCCCCTATGTCATTAGATCAACCCAAAGCTCATCAAATTAAACCAAATTCAGATGACAAAGAATGAAAATAAAATCGACTCAAGTGGCAAACCATATCTACATTCCGTGTTATAGATTGTTCAAAGTGCATCTAGGCCCTAAGTGGATTTTGTAGATTGAATTACAATGCAATTAAAGGACTATAGACCAAATTTGTATTGTGATTGGGCTCAAGTGAAGCAAATGACATGTGAATGAGAAGTGAGTCCAAGGTTAAATGATAAAATGCGTAAATGATCGACAAACATGTGATGACAGTAGAAAAAGGGGCATGGTTTGATGGAAACCATTTAGTCTCTCATCTCAAGCTTCGTCATATTATACAATGTTGAAAGTGAGTTTCTTAACTGATGATGAAATTTATAGCAAGGGTGTCAAATGAAGATGAGATATAAGTAATTGTGTGTCAGATGGCCTCACTCATTAAGCTTGCTAGTTTAAATCAAGAATGATGAAAATGTTTTCATGATGATCAATCGATATTGAAGCTTGAATAATATCAACATGACCATTGTTGAGAAGAAGACTCATGAAAACAATATAGTTCAAGTAGAAGACAACAATGCAAATGAAATAGTTTTCAATGTGTTATTAAAGTTGATTCAAGGGAAGATATGACTTAATGGCTGGGTAGAGTGAAGATAGCAAGGAAAGGGCTTCGAGACACTAAGCGAAGGTAAAGAAGGAAAAGTGAAGACCTGGAGACCGAGGGACCATGGCAAGGGTGAAGAGGAGACTAAATGCATTCAGTCGAGATACTAAACAAACTATGAAGAGTCATGTTTTCTGGAGGACCAATTTATTGTTGAATTATGTGGAAAATAACTTTTGGATAAAAAGTGTAGTCTTGATCAGATGGTTTGAAAAGATCCTAAGTCACTTGTCAAGATGGTTATGACTATGCTCATGGCAAGGAAGGTGTTGGATGGTCTCTCAGAGCAATGACAATATTTGAAGATATATCTTATTTGCATATTTTTCAATCTTGAATATGGATATGCTATACAATTAATGTGGAAATAACACTATAAGTGCTCAAAATAAGTGAGAAATCCGAGCGATTAGCGTAGAAATCAGAGTTAATTTAGAGAAAGTTAGATAAACCTGCTAATTCGGTTTTTTAATCCGGCTAAGCCGGTTTTCAGAGTTTATGTGAAAAAGGTATTCATACCTCTTCACACAAAGACAAGTATACGTGCTCATTTATTTGGCATACCATAGCACCACCATCAGGAGGTCCAGACAGATCGAGATCGATGCTGGCACGCATATGCACGCACTTTGAAGTTTTGAAAGCGAACCTTGCTTGCCTGATCGTGTACCCGTGCGCTGCGTGTTGCGCCAGCGCCGATGCAAAAGGGACGTGTCACTAGCCAAAGCCGGCGATGCCGCTCCTGTCCGTCCTGCATTGTTAGCTAGCCTGTTGTGCTGTGCATGCCGCGCCGCGCGGTGCCCGCCCGATCGCTGCATCGTTTGCGGCTTTGCGCGCGCTGGCCGCTGGACACTTTGGACACACGCATGCCATGGCATGGTGCGCCGTGGCCGGCCCGTGGCATGCATGCGTATGCACCGCATGGACGCGCGCGCGCGCGGGCGGGTGGTCCAGCCAAAGGCAGCCACGGTGCGCGTGCCCGGCCCAGGCTTTTGCCGCGCCGCGGGCCGACACCGCCCCGGCGCGCGCAGCGCACGCCGAGCCCCGCCACGCCCCGGCCGGCCGCCGGCCACCGGCCCCATGCCGCACCATTTCACGCGGCCCCTTTTACTGTTCTCGGCTCGCCATGCCATGGCCGTGGCATGGCAGCGTGAGCTGTGCCTGCGCGCGGACTGCCGGCGGCCGGGCCGTGCGGTGAATATACCCTGCTCTCTGCCGGTGCTGCTGCCCAAGGGGAATGTCTCTGCCCCTCTGCATGCGCCGGCCGGGGCCGGTCCCACTGCTCAGTGCCAGCAGCGTAGGCTTACTGTCGCTAGCTCGTCCTTAATTCCTTCGTTTTTTTTAAAAAAAAAACTATGGAAATATGCTGATATTGATGCATCTCGTGTGTGTGCAGGCGCTTGGAAGGAAGAAGTTTTAGGACCCCCACTGAGAGGCCGGGGAATATTCAGAGACTTGGCACATCATGGCTGCCTTTTTCTGCAGTCTGAATTGTTCGTTTGCATTTGGTTTTTGCAGCATCTTCGTCCATAATATGTTTTTGTATCTATATAGTATATATACATGTGCTATATATATACGTGCATGTTGTTTCGATCTTTTATCATTTCAATCATAATGACATGTAAAAGAAATGAACTTACTGGGGTCATTGACATGTTTTTTTCAGGCAAATGAAATCCAGCTGAAATAAGTAGACTGCCAAGAAAGGGAGAGATCGAAGAGCCACGCGTGGCAGACAGTAAAAAGGAACGAAGAACACTCAAGCTACTTTTTTTCTCTCTTCTTCAAAAGAAAAGCCTCCTATCTTTTCATTCGCAGAAACCGTTGTGAGTTGGTGACATTTGGTCTTTTAGATCCAAAAATTCTCAAAGAAAAGGCATGCTCCTCTGGTCGATCTGTAGTACATGTTGCTTAGAAGCTACACTTGTTTCTAGCTATACCTTACCGCCCACAGAAAAGAATCATCAATAACCCATCCCAGGGTATATATACATGCTACAGGGCCCCAAAAAGATTTGTTTTTTTGGACTTACATGGAGATAATTATATAATATAATAAAGAAATAAATCACACTCCGAATCCAATGTAACCCAACTTGGACATTAAAAAACCCCAGGCGCATGGAAAAGGTGTGTTATCACTTAATTAGAATTAGAGCACATAATATGCGAGACAGCTAACTAAAGTGCGCCATTTGGACCGACAAATTTTTCCAAGAACAAATAAACAACAAAAGAACCTTTTAGGGGGGCCTCAAGTGCCATCAGAGAGAGTACTTAATTGGTGGGGCTGAGGGTGTGATATATTAGTTTTATGAGCATATTGCGTTTGGAGCATGCACTTAGCCCTTGTGTTAGGGGGCAAAGCATGAGCGTGAGCATGAGCCAAGGAGAGAGAGGAAAAGCTTGCATCTTTTCCTTGGGCTCTGGTGATGTGCCTTGTGTCCAAAGGGATGCCAATTCCTCCACTAAGACCCACAAATGCAGGCTTTAGCTCATGATCACATATTGTGCCCCAGCCGTGGAAAAGAGGACGAAAAGTTTCCGGCGGGAAATTCGTGCGGACGACGAATGAGGATAGGCGTACGTTAAGGAAACACCAGTTAATCCAAGATGAGGTGTTCATGGTTCATGGATGGCTCCTTTTCTCATTATTTGTCTTTCTGGAACAAGCTTTTTTTTTAGTCAACCAAAACTGACTGACACTCGCTATCTAGTTGTCACAATCGTAGATTGCTTAAATCGACCTTGGGTGACCTTGTGTTTCTGTTTTACATTCTCTCTCTGACTGAAACATTCTTCAGATTTAAGATTGTTTTTTGAGATATACATATATAAAAGTTCATTCCATTGTGAATATATTCAACTGTTTTGCTATTATGCAGTACAATATTGACCCCATATATGATGATTATTTCATCAGGAGCTACTAGCTTATTCACACAGTATGATTATGGATGACCACTGCTCGATCAATTGCCTTCTCACTTCTGATCCTTTTGAATACATGTTAGTTGAGCCTGAATTATTTGAACAATTTTTATACTACTGCTACTAGCTAGCTCTATAATTGTACCAGAATTGATGCAAGAAAGCAAACTGCTACTGAAAGGCCAAAAACTCTGCCATGTGTTTCTCTATCTTCAGATTTCTTGGCAAATAAAGAAAGACTCGCAGCAAATCATTCCCCCAACTTTGGACGTCTCCAAAAGTCGTTGGCATCGATCATCAGGGCTCAGGATCGGAGCTCCTACAAAATGTTGGCAAGCAGGCATTTTTCTACTAACGATCATCAGTTGTTGCATCGCTATCACCCAGCTGCTGACACAGTATATAGATGCACACAACAACACAAGCAGCAGCAGGAGATGAGAAGGTTTCAATTCTGGGAACGGAAACAGCCGGGTACATCATATCAAGGCCGTAATAATTGAAGGGAAAGCTCATCGTTGCATTCATGCCCGTGTCCTGTTGCTTCAGAAGGGCACGAAAGCTGACTGCAGGGCTGGAGATCTTGCATTGGATTAGCAACTGGGGAATGAATGAATGCTTGCAGGCAGTGTGTAATACAATCGAGTGCCTGTGCCGGCTCATGGAATGGCAATGGCGCTCGTTGGAGCTATAGCTAGCTGCTAGTATCAGTAGTGGCCGAGATCTGCCAGTTGCAGGCATGTTGGACTGCAGCAGAGCTGGTTCCTTCTCATAATCTCATTCCTGACTGTTGATGCTTTATTTTAATGATGGGGCACTGCAATTAGCAGTTAATCAGACTGATGCACCGATGTTAATTTGATGGTCCTGACTCCTGAGAACCTAAAAAGTTTGGGTTTGAGTAATTCATGACACTGACATGTACATGCCCGTTGTTCAGTAGACTTGAGAGTTCC
This sequence comes from Themeda triandra, assembly GCA_018135685.1. Classification (NCBI taxonomy): domain Eukaryota; kingdom Viridiplantae; phylum Streptophyta; class Magnoliopsida; order Poales; family Poaceae; genus Themeda; species Themeda triandra. Next base: position 51,859 of record JAENPR010001011.1, on the reverse strand, counting down.
ATTGCATGCTTAGCCACTAATTACTAGTCAAAAGGCGATCAAACGTATAGACTAATACAGTAGTACTTACAAGAATTTAGGTGTACAACATTAGTGTATGAGGTGGTCAATACCACCGACTGTATACATGATCAATGGAAAACATGTGGTGGTCCGGTGTGTGGTCAATACCACTACTAAATACTTGGGCGTCTCTAATGGTTCTCAAATAGATAGTCTAGGAGGAATTCAATTGGCTAAGAGAATATTTTAGTGGTAATTTGTAAATCGCTATCTAGATGAGGCATAGATATAAACACTATAGTGGAGAGTTATGTGAGAGAGAGATTTCTAGGAGATTGCACTAGACTAGTTATTTATGAGTCGCTAGCTATTTGGAAGTCGCTAGCTATTTGATCTCTCTCTTTGATAGCCAATGAAAGTGTTACGTTTTTATTATTTTAATGTCTCATCTAGCTAGCTATTTGCATATTGTCATTGATAGCCAATAGAATTTCTCCTCGCTAGCTATTTGAGAACCATTGGAGACACCAGTCCATCTATCCGTTCTCTGTCGCACAAGATGGAATTTTAGGATAAAATACATTAGATTCTCATTTTTAATACCTAGAATAAACCACTATCTAGTTAGTCTTTAATCACTATTTAGTCACTAATCTATATGTTTCTCAATCGACATCCATTGTTTATTTTTTCATTACATGGCACCTCCTTTTATCTTCAGTATGCATTTAGCTGAAACTTTAGCTTAAGTTATGGTGTCCCTTATTGCAGTCTATGTCTCATGACGTCATTAATCTAGAATTTGATTTTTTAATTTATTCTTATTAGTCGCTACAACATTTTTATCCTCAAGTTAAATTTCAACTCTTATGCTTATTTTTTTATTAATTTTGTTTTGTATTTTATTAAATAAATTAGGTTATAAACATAAGCATAAGAGTTGAAATTTATAAATAGTCATTTATTGATGATTATCCTCAAGTTAAATGACTATTAAATAGGCCAAATGTATATTACTATCAACGGTGATTAGAATCTACCAAATTGATGGCCATACATTTCTAAATCTGTGAGAATTTCTAGATTTTTTTCCTAATTTGCCTCTAGGATCAGTGTGGAGTTAGATATACACTTTCTCAAATAACATATCTAGAAAACCAAAGCATCTTGTAATTTAGAACGGAGTGAGGGTATTAATAGACATGGGCTGTCTATTGCACTGCTTCTTAAAAGTAAAACAAACTGTCAATTCACAGTGCAGAATCATGAATATGGATTATGGAGGTCTGTTGTTCATGGATCCTTGGCAGCTATTACTCAATCGAGTTAAGATAACGACCCTAGGTACGTACTAGGAGTCCACGGTTATCGTTATTGAGATTGCTTTTTGGCGGGCAGCTTTTTTTTTTCGGCTAGCTAACAAAAAGGAGAAGGGGGCGCACACAGCAAGCTGATGGAGTAGTGGCCTCAAAGTAAGAGAAGCAAAAGGCACACTCTCCTGCCCCCTTTGCACGCATCCTTACAAACATAGCCTTTCAAATCGACCCCAAAAGAGATTTGTCAAGATCGTGTATCCAAATGGCCACACATTTCAGTGTGTGCTCAGGCAGTCAGGCTCAGTCAGTGCTCTTTCTTTCACACTTCACAAACACATGCTACAAGAGAATGCATAGCATATACAGTATACTAGTTGGTAGCAGTCGTGTCCCAACGTTAACCCCTATAAACCCTAGCGTGCACGAGGAGGACCCTCTCAGTTCCTTTTGCCCTAAAAAAACAGCTTTCTTGGCATGAGGACTGAGGACGCACCAACCATCACTTCCCAATAAAAACCCTTTTGTTCCCTCCCGTGGTACTATCTTTTTCTCTCTTGCATGGGTGACAAATGTGAGTGTTGGCCTGCTGGGCTGTGGCCACTGGCCACCCCCTCACTCACTCTGTCACTCATCTCTCATCTCCCTTGGCTCCCAAGCTTGTCGATCACTGTCTTTATGCACTCTCAAAAGCTAGAAGGGAGGGGAGAGACGACGACAGACGATGTAGTAGATCAAAATCACCACACTATTCTTTCAAAAAAAAAAAAGCACCACACTAGCTTTTTAGTATTTCTAAGGTTTGACAAACAAGCACATATGTCACGCATGCATCCACATCCATGCCTTTTTGTGCTTTTCATATATACAGTATATGTGTACTAGCAAGATACTCATATATACTTCTTCTTGCATGTATTGCGACGTCTTCATTTTTCTCCTCTCTGTATTCTAGTCCTTCTATGTGTAAATTGTAGTAATTGTGTATTGCCCTGTCCTTTTGAAAGTTGTTGCATTGCATTGGGAAAAACAATCATACGTGCTGGCCGCCCTGCCCTGCCCTTTGATAGACGCATGTACTCCTACGAGACACACTCGTATGTCATGTCACCTTGCTTTACGCACGCAATGGTGTTTGCATGCAACAAGCTAGCTAGGGAACAAAAGCTTGCCACAACAACGCTGGAGAATATATGGCGTGTCTCATAATTAAAGGGAGTCCAGGTGATAAGACTTGCGACGAGATCCATATATGTCGTACGGTACATTACATAGCTGTCCTAGCTACGTAGCTAGCTAGCTGCATAAGTATACTCTACTATGTTACTAATTGCCGGCCAGTACACACAATTCGTGTCTCAATCTTTTTTTTTTTATGTATGTAAGTGAAGAATAATCGTAAGCATGCATGTTTGGCATTAAGAAATGAAGATACATTAAGTATTCCAGATGCATGCAGTGTCGTCAAAAACATCATCATGGTCATGTAGTAGTAGAGGGGTTGTTAAGTTAGGCCTCGTGTTTGTGGACGGTGTACTAACGACTCTGTCCCAAAAAGAATATAATTCTATATGAGTTCGTAGTCGAATTTTTCTATAAAAAAAATTATCAATATTTACAACACAAAATACGTATGCTATAAAAGTAATGATAATGCTAACTCCGTATTTTGTAATAGTATATACATTTGTCTAAACTTAAAATTATTTGTTCTTTGGGTACGGTGGGAGTGTAGGCCACCAGCAAGTGCAAACTGTACTGCAAGAACGTGGCAAGCACAACAAGAGAGAAAGCTATCTAGCTAGCAGCAGGGGTAGGGGCCATGCAAGGCCCTTCTTTTAACTCGTGCAGAGGGATGCAACAAGAAAAGAACAAGGATGGCAACCACTGGGAGCACCAATAAGCAATAGGCCTACATAACAGCACAATTAGTGGCGCATGATGGATCTGCGCCTAGCTTGACAGGATAGCGAGAGGTCAATGCTGCTGGATTGCTAGCTTGGTAGGGTTCGTGCATGCATAAAGGATGCGTTATGCACATTACATGCATGACCATGCCGCATATCATACATGAGCTAGCCAAATGCAGAGTGTTGTAGTGTGCGAGTGTGAGGCCTACAGACCGTACCCTTTGTCGCGCGCCGGGCCTGGCCATGGCGGCGTGGCAATGGCATGATGAGGCTCATGTCACTTTTCCCATGCCTTGTCACCCTTGTCCCTCAAAAGAAAAGAAAATACTCCTAGCTAGTATGCTGTGTAGCGTGGGGGCCCTGCCGATGTAGTGCAAGCAAAGCATGCTGCCCATTTTGTAGGCGGCGTCGTCCGGCCGGTCCATGCATGCATGCCGTCGCCGCGTCCTGCAGCTGCAGCTTGGCTGGCTGTGGCCTGTGGGTACTGGATGCATGCCCGGCCCTAGCTAGCTACTAGTACTGTACTAGCTAGTAGCGAGAGCGAGCTCGGTATACGTGGAAGAGATGGATGCATATGCATGTATGTAGAGTGTAGCTACTGTTATCTGGAAGAGATCGATATGCAGGCCATAAAAGAAAAAAATACAAGAACTAGCTATAATACGTGTCTCTTCCTCTCCATCGCAGTCGCAGCAATGCAACGACGCCAGAAGGACCGTGACAAGCGCATTCGCAGAAGGACCGTGTCAAGCGCATGTCGTCTCTCCACGCAGGCGCGCGCGGAGGCAGCGGCCGGGGGGTGCGAGCGACGAGTAGGTAGCTAGGCCGTGTAGGCCCGAACTGAAGCATGCAGACGGCCGGAGCGGAACACGAAAGGCGCAGGCGCCGCTCTTTGAGTCATCGTTGCTGCAAGCTAAGCGGCGCGCGCGTGACACCTTGCGGGGTCGCGCATGAGTTGCCATGCGCGCACGCGAGCGAGCTGAGCGGCCGCGCCGGCCGCGCATGACGCCGCGCGGGGTGCGCTGGCCGCGCAGCACACACCAGCACCGGCAGCCCACTACTGTGGGTAGACGGGACTAACCAACTAACCACCGTCCACCGACCCTAGGTAGATTGGCGGTAGTTGCTCGATCGCTCCTAGTCCTACTCTACTATATACTGTCGAACGTCTTGCATGCATGGCCAAGGCGTCTCTAGCTCGTCACACTCACAGGGTCACATGGACCCCTCTCAAGCCTTTGCTCTCAAGCATCCAAAGAAAATCACGTTCGTGTCAACGACCTTGTTTAATTACTACGTAGTAGCTAGCTAGGAGTATATATAAAAGAGAACATTATGCCCCCTTCGGCACACCCTGCGTTGACTTGGAGAAGAAAAGCTAGTTTTTGCTAAACAGATATTATTAAGGCATTCCCAACCTAAAAACTAGATGAATTCTACATAGCTATTAATTAGTTTGCCAACAGAGTAAAATATTGATGATGTACTGTGCCCCGTTCGCTTGAATTTATAAGTCAAGGTATAGTGTTTTTCTCTCACAATAAAAAACATCAGCCAACTTATATATTAGCCGCAAATTAAAACCACCGGCTGAAATGTCTACCGGAGATCGACCAAGATACTGTAATTAGATGATTGGAGATAGGTAAAACCTGCAATAGCCAATTGGACTAAGAAACTTTTAGTTAGGGGATCAAATACCCAAATTAAACATTAGCTTATTAATAAAATTTAGTTTGAACTACTCTCTCGTCTAGAAAAAGGATGCAATTATTATTAATTTTCGAGCAGTCAAAATGGTTTAAATAATCTTGGCTAAAATTATAGACAAAATAATTAGTAATGCAACCTAGTAGGATACAATAATATTGTGTTAATACTGTTCACTATAAACTTGACAATAAAGAAATTTGACTTTCACAAATTCTATAATTGCGCCTTTTTTGTGGATGGAGAGCGAGAGCAACATCTAATCCTAGGCAATCTGAACAGCGCTCGATTCATTGGTCTTTGCTGGTTGATCAACAGGATCCGTCAGATCTGCATGCATCGTCAACAAGGGTCGTTGAATGCATGCATGCAAACATAATTGACACGAACGGCTAGCTCCCCTTAATAACAATTTGATAATTCGAGCCATATATGTAAACACATGCATGATTAGGCAGTGCCGGTACGCGAAGGGCGCCGCTTGCAATCGATGATGGTGATCGATCTGGCGATCCAGGTGTGCATAAAAAAGTATGAAAAACTGTAGAAAGAAAAGAAAAGAAAAGAAAGATATTGCAGAGACAGAGACAGAGCCCATAGCTTGCGAGCTACGTAGGGACTAGCCTCCGGCATGCTGCACTCATAATTCAGGGGGAGGGCCCAATTATACACGATATTTAACTTTTGTCTAATTGCATGCATAAACAAACACATGGATTGCTCTAATGAAAGGCAATGTGCTCTCATGCATTTATTTAGCACAAGTATGTATGATATGTCGATGAGGACATGCATAGATGTGACTGACTAGCTAGCTAGCCATATATTCTTCCATTCAGATATGTGTTCAACGTTCTGACCTTGCTCGCTCATTCCTTTCCTCTCTCCTTTCTGCACGCGTATAACTGGTTAGGTCTTATGTGAATTGTTAAATTGTCCTATATATGCTCAAAATATTGAGCTTACCATATCACTTCGATGCCATTCTAGCTGGTTACTTCTGCTCCCCCTAGAATCCTAGATGCAAAAGGTTTGGCCACATTGACGGAAATACCAATACACACTAGTGCACACTACACAATTCGATGACAAATTTAGCGCTATGTCATTTTCAAGAGTTCAACGACGGAAATATTTGAAAAAAGTATATTGGTGGTTAACTTCCAACATGCTGGCTGCATGAAACCTAAAACAACACTCTTTTGTGAATTGAGATGAGCAGCAATAATTTCTTGTTATCCATAAATATGTGTGTAGCCAATGGCGGTATTCGTTTTTTCCAATTACTAATTGAGTTCTCAATTTTCACATTATTCTCCACTAGAGACATTCTTGGGGGGGGGGGGGGGGGGGGGGGGGGGGGGGGGGGGGGGGGGGGGGGACCCAACAGATTCCTCAATAAGACTCAAAATTTCAATCCATCAATTCCGTAGACTCTAATCGCCATTGCAGTAATAGAAATTCTATTTGGTTTATAAGTAGTGCCCACATTTACCATTATGAAAAAGAAACTGAAGCAACTCTCTAAATGGGTAAATACACATCCAAATAACCCGTCTATATCATCAGAAAAGATATTCTAATAAAAATAAAACCTAAATACTGACGGCCAACAATATGCTCAAACAAAATTGGCCAAGCGATTCGACCTGCAAATTATGTGGAAGCGAACCGGAAACACCAAACCATTTATGTCTAAGTCGCCCTTTCGCCAAGCAAGTCTGGATGAAACTGTGGACAACGATTGAAACAATCCCAATGATAGGGTCAATATATGGATAGTGGCGCAAATGTTGGGTCATGGTGAATAAGGGACATAGAAGAAAGCTTGATGGATTCATGATCTATTTTTGTTGGAATTTATGGAACGAACGAAATAGAAGAATGTTCCAACAAAAATCAATGCAAGTTGATCAAGTCGCGATGCTGTGCAAAGATGACATTTGTCAGTTCCATTTGGCAAATGGCAATGCATTAGCCCAGCCGTAAAGAGTAGATTTGAGTGTCGTCTTTGTACTCGCCCTTGTTTTAGGTCTTGGGTTTCGGTTTTTGTTTCTGTTTGGACACGGTTGGTGCTTGTGGCACCAAAGTAGAGATCACAGTAGAAGTTTGTAACATTCGAGTTGTATTTCTGGTTTCTAGTCTAAAAAAAAACCTCTTTCCGCTTTTCTAAAAAAAACTAAACTATATCTAAATTACCCACCTCTAAGATTATAAAAGATAACTAGAATATGTAGTTCCTAAATTTATTCAAGAACTTCAAGTACTTATGTGTCATAAGATTCTAACATGTGAGCACATGTTGGTAGACAGTATAGCTTAAAACTGACCTACTGATGAGGTTTAGTAAGGAGTAATATGATACAGCCATTGGCATATAGTTAAATCCCAAATGAGCCGATAATAAAGGCTAACTTCACTATTCAAAATGTAAGTCATAGTTTGGCTCTCATCACTCGCCATGGGGCCTCCCAAATTAGTACTTTGGCCATTAATTTTTGTATCATATTACATCTAACATGGTAGCATAACGCGAGGTGTTTCAGGAACGCCGAGGCCAGCGCCCAGCAGATCCTCAACACCATCAAGAGCACCGCCGACCTATGGATCCAAGCAGGGGCTCGGAAATTAGAATGTCTAGTGCGTGAGTAATCCGTTTAGTGCCTTTCCGTGGGTGGCAAAGCGTGTTTCAAATCTGTAATCCGTCCCGGAAAAACCCCGTAAAACTCTCTTCTACTTAAATACAATGATGCGCAAGTCTTTTGCGTATTCGAGAAAAAAAACAATGCCACAAAAATACATTAGAAATGAACTCGATTAAACCAACTTTGTGTCCCATGTGGCACCTAAAAGTTCCATTCGAATACCAAAAGGAAGGATATGATAAGCCCATTTTGACTCTGAAGAGAAGCCTACTACGTGCAATCAACGCTATCTGAACATTCAGATTTCAGTTGATCTTTCAAAAAGGGAAAAAAAACGATATCATTCAGAGTCAACAATCTGAGAGATGGAACTGTCGTTCCTTTCGACACTTTCGTATCACCAAACAGCTGGAGTTTATATTATTTGACATTTATCTTTACGCTGCAAATTAATGCAAAAGTTGCGGTCTGAAAACACATAGACCCTGCAAGCGCGTGCTGCAAGAAATTAAAATCAGTTCAAAAAAAGAAAAGATAACCACTCTGATTTATTTGTCGATGAATTTCTTAATTCCTTTCTCTGAACGCGCTAAATGTTCTGAGGCATCCAGCCCTGAAATTATGCATCCATACTTAGTATGCGATCGCCTTCAGCATTTGCCTATCCATCGTAATCGTAGAAACTAGTACGAGGCGACATAAAGACTACTAATGGTTTGTAATGACTTGTCAGAGACGATTTACGGCTGACAGTACATACAGCATGCGTGTTAGCTAGCTAGACGAGTCGGTAGATGGATGGATAGATAGATGAGATAGATAAGATAATCACGCATGCATGCTTTGGGTTTGCCTTTCCGTAGGTGCAGTAACTTGCTTGTGAGCAAAGGGAGATTAAACAAAGCGAATACAAGTTGAGAGACAGGGCAGCTGGGCAGGGGAACGTCACATGTGTCTCGCCTTTGGTAAACACGCGACATTATCATCGCCGGTCGCAGTCTGCAGGTGGATTAGCAATAAGACGATGGCTCGTCAGGGCTGGTCATTATCCAACGGAACGGAACGGAACCCCTGATGGCCCTGTCCCCGCCCCCACGGGATAAGTAACCTCACCTCGCTTCGATCTGATCAGATCCGTCAGCAACAGCATTCAGCAACACGGGTCGCTGTTGCGTTGTAGTACTCTCGCTGGGGAATCCTATGCTAGCTATGCTGACAGACCCTGGCCGTCAGGTTCTCGTCCTCCAGATGAATGCCGCTTAATCTCCACCGTTGATTTGGCCTAATCCAGTCGGTGACAGTCAGGCATTTGCGTTGCGTCGCAACCCACGCCACGGCACTCGGCACGCCCGGCGCCCGCGACATGATTTGAGTCGTGCCGCTCCAATCACCCGAGGAAGGGACTGGACCTGGACTGGCTGGAGAATATGCTCGCGCGACCGTGTGTTTCCCGAGAAAGCTGCGTGGCGCCGAGACGCTGCTGCTTGCAAATGCCAATCCATCTCCCCATCGGCGGCATCGGGTGCTGACCGAGGACAGACAGACGCGGCCTCGATCTGGTGGCGCTGCTCGACCCAACCGCTCCAATGCTCGACCCAACCGCTCCAACGCCATGATGCGCGCACGCCGTGTGCGCTTCCCTCGCTGCTTTCGTTTTGTCACACACGAGCAAGCTGGCGTCTGGCAACGCTTTCGAGCGAAACGGAGCAGCCGCGCCGCCGTGGCACTGGCACGGCCTCCGAATAGACCAGCTGTCCAGCTAGTACCTAATTTGTGGGACAGGACTTTTCAGGTGATGAAGCTGTGCCGTTTTGCTGTTTGGCCGGTTTTGATCAGGCTTACGTTCTGACTATATTCCTAGTATGATCATACTGTTTGACCCTAAACTCTTCGGTTTTCTATTATGTATTTATTTATTTGATTCAGGGAAGCCATATAGCGCGCTTTATGATTTGATTTGAAAACAAGCTTTGGTTGGTGCATTCCGCCCAATGCTCAAATATGTACCAGTTGATTGCACAAAATTGCTCTATACGGGCCTCTGGGATAACGCCATCAGACCAAGCCTGACCTTTCTGGGCCTAAAAATCCTTTCATCCCTTTGATGCGAACATACTCACAGCCCATTTAGGATCCACCAGAGAGTACGCTGTCATCTCCACCGTTTCAGAGCCTGCCAATCATTCAGAATCACACAACCAAGGTCGAACCACCTAGCTTGCCGCCGTCGTTAGCCACTTCCAGTCTCGCCAAGCAAGCCAAGTCAGGCAGTATGCAATTCCTCCTACGATCTATTGCCAGAGCTGGCTCCGATCTGCCTCGCTTGTGCCGGTGCCCTGCATCGCTTGCGCGACGAGGAGATCCACTCAAGCCGCTACTAGCATCAGCACATCCAGTTCTCAGTCGTCTCTATGGATCTATCTACAAACCCCCTCGGAGGCTTATTCCCACCGAAGACAAGGATCAAGACAAGGTTTCAGACAATCTGAGGACAGAGGCAACTAAGGATGCCATAGATACCGCAAGGATCATACGAAACAGCAGCCACCGTGACGGCGCCATATACAAGAACACGCGTCTCCAGGAGGACTTCCTCGAGGGCGATCTCGCCGACCGCACCGAGACTTCGTTGGAGCCAGGAAAGCAAAGATGATCAAGGTGGTGGCGACACAAGCACCTGGACTAAGGTGGAGATAGAAGAACTCTCTGGCGATTTGGCTCATCAGGAGGCTGGGGTGCTGTGAAGATACTTCAAGCAATCTTGGAAGAAGATCCTCACGCTGTTACTTCTGGTGTTGGGTTTAAGAGCCAATTTCAGTTGGTCAAAAAAGAACTTGATTATCTTGTAATAGGGTAGTAGTTGCTTTCGGTGAAGTTTGCTTTCGGTGAAGTTTGGAGTGCTTGGTGCTGTTCCCTCATCATGGTAGGATGAGTGGTTTCTGGAACTGATGTTTACCAGATGGTGTGCCCATCTGCCTGCGCCGTAAAACTGAACCTATGGTCTATTGGCCTTGCTTAATAGATCGGGGCTATGCCCTCAAACTCTAAAAAAAGACTTCGTTGGAGCCAATGATGCTCTCCAATCCCCCAGACGACGTCTGCTTGTTTCCACAGCACATGTTCCAGTTCTTCTCGGTGCAACTCTCCAAAAGCACCATCAGCAATGGCGGCTCGATACAGCTACACGGGTACATCGCAGCACGGGACGAGAGGGACGGCATGCTCAACTACATCGTGAATTACAGCAGGGACGACCCCATCGTCGTGCAACAGGGTTCTTTGATCGAAATGACGGGCCCAAAGAGAGGCGTCGAGATGTGCTCTATCGTTCTGATAGAGTTTGACATGAGGGTTAAGAGTGGGACACAGGAGGAGGATGATCTTCAGCTGATCGATGGAGCGTTGGTGTGCTCAGGCTGCGATTACGAGCCATGGAAACCGATTAAAGAGCGGATTCTTGGCAGTTCTGGTGGTGCGGTTGATGTAGCTTCAGTGGTTCTTGGACAGGCGGTGGAGGCCACGATAGAAGTAAAGATGGCAATGGTGCGGGTTTGGATCGGATGTTGTCTTAGGGCACTCAAAACCAAAAACCAAAACTAAAAACCAAAACCGCACCAAACCCTGATTCGGGTGAAAATTCATCCCCAAAACCAAAACCGCGAATTAACCAAAAACCAACGGATTAACCAAAACCAACAAATCAGCAGGCATAACAATACATAATATGATATATTAGCCGATAGCGATGTCCATAATTCCAAATTTCACAAACATAAAACATCAAGTCTACGACGATGCCGGTTACTAGAGTTACTACTGAGAAGCTAAGCACTACAACTTTCGGGGCCCCAATGGAGCAACCACGGGTGAAAAATAAGATCCGCCCCAAAACCGCAGTGTTTCGGATATCCAAAACCGCAAAACCATGGGCGAAAAATAGGCACCAAAACCAAAACCGCGAGAGCCGAAATCCGCGGATATCCGCACCAAAACCGATCCGCTGCCATCTTTAGATAGAAGTGGTTGTTTCAGAAGTGAAGAGTGGTTTGGATTTGTCACTAAGCTCCTTCCTCGAGGTCATGGAGGATGCCTATGAAGAAGTCCAGCTTTTTGACGGCATCATTGCTCAGCCAGGGCCTCTAAGAAGGTTCGTGGTTGCTGTCCCGATTTATAGTGTGATGTTTTTCAAGGTTAATGTTGGTAGTGTTGTCAAGAATACTCGAGATGGATCTGCCAGCCGACAGATCAAGTTTCAGCCTAAGGTACATGGATGTACAAGACGGCAGATAAGGCTTAAGGTTGCTACTATCTCGGTGAAGGTGACTTGGTCTACTATTTGACTTCCTGGTAGTGCCTTATGTAGTGGTTGGTTGTGCTGTGAATCTTGCGTTGCATATGTGCTTGGGTAGTGGTTGGTTGTGCTGTGAATCTTGCGTTGCATATGTGCTTGGGTACTCTACATACTGCTTTTGTGCTCGGATTTGAACTGTTTAGCCTGAAACCTATTTCAGTGAATACTAGGCAATGCTAATGCCTCAACATGTGTTTCACAGCTCCCAGTATTTATTTGGTTATGTCAATTCAAATTTGTTGTAAAAAAAACACCTAATCCTTGCTTCACTGCATTTCATTGCTTATACAAACGTCATGCAGCCAAATGAAACCTTATCCCCTACAAAAGCGGATAGCGGGAACTAGCTAATAGAAAAAAGAATGCAGTCAGACAGAAGACCGGGGAACAAAAAAAATATGGATCATCCTTGTTTCATAAATTAATTCTTTTGTCGCTTCAGAAGGCAGTTGAAGTTACAAAATTGCCTCACAAATTCTCTTGCCATAGTAAACACACCTCAGGAGCCCAAAATTCATCTGCAGCACCCTCCAAATTTGCACTGCTACCAGGTATCCATTTAGCTTCTCGAAACCAATTTTCTTTTGTGGCGTGGCTGCAAAAGTGCAGGCTGGATGGATGGACGTTCCACAGTAATGCTTGTGTGAACTTCTACAACATCTAAGGGGCAAAGACATCAATCATCTACTCTACAAGTCCTCTTTCTCATCTTTCAGTCGGATTGGGTGAATTGCAACTCCATTTTGGGCCGATCGTACTCGTCCCCATCTTCCAAGGCGAGGCTCCTGATGGATCAGAAATTTAGTACTAAGCTTGAGATTCCAACATTCACTAAGATCAGTTTTGTGGGGCAAAATAGCAAAAGAATGAAAAGAAAATGTATCCTTTCACATGGTTCAGCTTGTAGAGCTTAGCAGAACAAAGAGTTTAAATGCAAAGGATACCTACTTCATTGGCTCTTAAGAAACAAAAGTTCACATAAAGGATCCCTCCCTCTCTCCATACCATGATAAGGTTTCAATGAAGCCTACACAATAGTAACAAAGGGAGCATGATATACTGACCTGGCCAACACCAGCAACAATAAAACGTCCAGATTTTGCTATGGCAAGAGAATTAACAAATCCATCCTGGCATGACAAAAACAACATATATCAGCGACACATAGCAAGGAAAAGTACAATGCTCAACATTCTTTTACATTGTTGGAGGAGCAAAGGTATGCATTTTAATTATGGGGCTGTTCGGCTGGAAGAATTTCAGCTGGTTTGGGCAGAATCTGCAGTGCCGTGTGAGAGGAGATTCTGCCAACACCAGCCGGAATCTGCTGGAAACGGACCAGCCGAACACCCTATAATTGAAGAAAACTATGACAGTTGATCCTGCATGGTATGGGTTTGGGACAGCTAATCAGCAGAACATGCAGCAGGTGCAGTATCTGTCTTGAGTAAATTCCAGACGAAATGTCTGACCTCTCCATGGGGAAAATTTAACCAAACAAAAACAAATTGGTATCCAACCTGAAACCACAGGCAAGGGTTCATATATCAGCGCATGGCTCTGAGATTACACTCACCCACAATTTGACCTGAAACGATTTCATGTCTGTGCCAGTGCATTTTTTTATCTTCTACCAAATGAGTGATTCCATGGACTTCCAGGAATACACAGGATGAAAGATCACGACAACAAAGCCAGTATATGTTGGAAAACACATCTGACAGCTTGCAGATTTACCCAAGCCTGATTCCAATGGCTGAAGCAACAAACTGCTACATCCTACCCTACAGCCCCAATAAGCAGATTTTGCACCATCATAAGATGTGCCAAACAGGACCTAAGCCTAATACGGGATTGCAAGATACTATGCTGGAGAATATGTATCCCAAATACTCGTATTGTCATGGAAAAGCAGGGGAGAAAGAAGACTACATAGGTGATAGCGGGAAAGCACTTATGAATTTATATTACTAGGTAGGGCTGATATCTAAAGCAGCTGGGTTGTACAGACAGAAAAGGTTCAATTTTTTTTAGTAAGTGTTTAGTGAGCTACAGATGATTATTTTCAGTAGTGCTCTTTGACTTATAAAATATGATAGTCACTGTGGACTATATCACTGCAGCGGGAGGAGTGCCAAAAGTACTAGTGAACAGAACTGAAGGACGGATAAAAAATGTACTTAGTGAAACCTGTCTAGGGGACTCCAAAGCTTGATAAAGTACAATCTACCCATTTGCTAGGTGTTTCGTTTTGCAAGTTTTTTAGTTCGTCATTTCATTGCCATCATCAATTAGTAACATCATCAGCTGCATGGTCCCTTGATCCTCAGCTTAAAGCGCTTCTGAGCATTACAGTGAGCAGCAAAGAAAATTTTGTTCAACTGAAAAAATTGCAGATACAGAGGACTACAAAACATCATCAGATGCATGGTCCCTTGATCCTCAGTTTAAAGCGCTTCTGAGCATTACGGTGAGCAGCAAAGAAAAAATTGTTCAATTGAAAAAATTGCAGATACAGAGGACTACAAAACATCAGCCGCCAAAAACATATAACCAATGCAGTGTTTGTGTGGTAAGTTACTAATAAAGCACCTCCCCGATTAAGAAGGCGCTATCAGCGAAACTCCCAGGGAACATCTATCTTGGCCTCCCATGAATCAGAAGAACAGCTAAGTGAGTTAATCTGGGATTATGAAGGCCATGTATGCAAATTAACACTCAGCTTCGAGCATGCAGAGAAGTCAGATACAGAGCAGTAGGCGTGCGGATTGAAGAATATGTGGAGAGCCACATGGGTCCACCTCAAAGCAGATTGAAGCAGATAGATAAATCAACCAGTGGCTCCAAAGAGTCTAGGCCTTGTGTGTATCAGACGAGCACAGATCGATTAAATCTTGTCTGGGATTGTCAATGGCCACGCCCAATGGCACTGGAAAGGAAACCACGGCTCTGCTCATTAAAAAAGGAATCTGAAAGAAAAAGATTTGTTCAAGAACCCATCTGCCATCTCACAATAGGACATGATGTGAAGGATGGGACAAAGCAGACAGGATGTTGATTTTCTCTACGCCTGCAACGGAACTGAGATGGCATGAGCAAGAAGCCATCCAGTTCTCTCAAAGGCAATGGCTCCTTTAACCCCCATGAATTAGCATCACAACAGCCACGGATTCAAACGCAAAACCAAAAATACAGAGCTCAGTCGAGAAAAACAAGAAACAAAGAAAAAAAACGAAAAAGTACGGTGGTGGCGGTGACACCATGGCCAGGATTTCGATCCAGTGGTTTGGTGATCAAGCACAAAAGGTAAGTTCCAAACTTGATAAATCCATAACGAAAAATGACGTGGACGCCATCTATTGAGTGTTTTTTTTTTTTTAAGAATCTATTGAGTGCTTTTGAAATATACAAGATCAAGTAGGTTGTCATGTATAAATGGATGCTATGGAGAGTAAAATAATTAAGGGGAAAATGAGAAAGTGGCACCAAATCTGCAGACGTGCCTTAACACAAAAGGCTAGCTTGTATAATAGGCCAGATGGAGTAACCATATAAAACTCTGTATTTTCCACTCATTTATTCACAGATAGTAGCCAACCCAAATGAACCATAATATGGACTCCCACAAATAGCTATACAGGCTAAAGTTCGCTAAGGTACCCAAAGTATTAAAAAAAAAAATAGATACAATTAGATTTGTTAAGGAGACAGAGTTGACAATACATTGGACATCCAAGAATGTCTGATTCAGAATTACACTCTACAGACTTCCAACTAATAATCACCTTGAAATAATAGTCATTGTCTTACCATCTACTCCCTCATTCACAAAAAAAAAAATGATGTTTTGGGGTCGTCTGAAGTCAACCGTTTCACATATAGATTCGTTTTGAAAATTAGTTAACATAATAGTATAGTTTTCCCATGTGTTACAAACATACTGTAGCAAAAACTAGTGGTAAAAAATTATGTTCCGGAGATCATATCTGTGTCCAATTGTCCAAAACATCACTTATTTGGAACCGGAGCGAATATGCTCGACTTAGAAACTACCGAAGGACCTAGACTGATTTAAGAAATTCCATTAATATCACTTAACTGAGCACATGTGTAAATGCCAAGTCTAAACAATAGATAGCAAGATGAAAATGCATTGATCACTTAATTTGCGATGTTTATTCAGGACTACATTCAGCAAAATGAATCGAGTAACAAGAGTATCATACCAGTTTCAAATCGAATAATGGCTCGACTCCCTTGGAATCAGGTTTGATAGCCCAGAGACGAACTAAACCATTTCCTGCTCCTGATGCAGCAAGGTCAGAACCTCTTCTTGCAGCAACAGTACCAACCCATGATTGGGCTGCGGATGGCCCATTTTCAGGTTTTTGTATTCCATTTTCTGCATTGAATCATGAGATATAAAGCATTAAGGATTCCACAAATATAAGGTACAGGTATAGCAGTAAAACCATGATGCAAAGTAGTACTAAAACTGAAGGCCAATTAACAATAATTGAAGAGATGGTGAAAAGAAAACAGACTAGTGAACACAGGAATTTCATAACTAAAACTGAAGGCCAATTAACAATAATTGAAGAGATGGTGAAAAGAAAACAGACTAGTGAACACAGGAATTTCATAAGAATTGTGCAGGAATTTCACAGGAATCAGTTCAATTCACAGGAAAAAAACAGGACCAAGGATTTTTCCAGCATTCCAAACATAAATACGATGTCATCTTACCTTTAGGTGACTCGTCATCATTGTCAACTGAATTAAGGTTAGTACATGATACTGGATGAGCATTTTTTATTATGAGGATAGGCTTTTTCCTCATTATGCTCCAAAGCTCAATGCTTCCATCATCAGATCCAGACAAAAATTCCTTGTCATCAATAAAGCAGCAGCACTCTAAAGATGCGGCAGCAGGAGCACGAAACACTAACTGCGACTCTTCTGGAATCTGTCCAAGAACAAGGAGACTTCAATTGACAGAGTAAAATGCAGTATCTACAACATGAATCCATCACATCCCCTTATTAAATGATAAGTAACTAACTGAAGGATGTTCCTACAAACCAGTCTGCTATATAGTAGTTAACCTAGAGATGTCCTAAATCCTTAATAAATAAATAAATAAATAAATAAATAAATAAAGTAGAGGTTTGCATCATACACAAACACAGCTTGAAATTACTCCATGTGTATGCAAGCAATGCCATATAGTTAATAGTAGAGAATCTACATCACTTCACATAAAATATTTTTTTCATTGCTTTGACAAGAATAGTGTATGTGGCGTTGCTTTAGGTGAACTTGTAGCAAAACTTGCGAACAATCAAAATATATAAAATAATCATATTAAAAAAAAACTCGGCAAAATTGTAGCACATTCAGTAGTGATTGGTCTAACTTAAAGCATGTAGTCTCTGAAAACCGAAGTAAAATGGAAGAGGCAGGTCAGACATGATGGCTCCAGTGTTGCTGCTGTGAACTAGAGGGCTAAGTGGTCTTTCGGCAATGGGTACGATAGTGGTACGGAAACAGATTTTCCATACAAAGCCTACTGATCCTTTATTAGATAATTTCATCCAGTTCACCGGAAGAAAATCTTCCGCATTCTGAAAGCTGGGTGACAAACACAAATCACGTATGTACTTAGTTACAAAATTACCTTCCAAAGGTGCATCGTACGGTCCCGTGCTACAGTTAGAATCCTGTCTTTATTAAGTGCATCCATTGTCAGGATTTCATTCTGATGCCCATATAAACAGTTCATGTATGTTCTATCCTCTGCATTCCACTGCATTATTGAACGGTCAAAAGAACCAGAGAATAGCTCTGAAGAGTCTGGCGCAAAAGAAAGACATGATATTGGTCCCCGATGGCCGCTAAATGCCTGCAAAAACAAATATTTGCATTATTGAACAGAGTTAGGTAGACTGGGTCCAGAAGAAGTTCAGCATAACTATTGGCTCAGAAAGTATCTCAGCTTAACTCCTACAGTTTCTTTTATATTCCAAAGTTTCTCTTATTATGATTTCTTCAGTGCATATTACATGATAATTGTGGCTCGCTTAGCAAGGTATGTTTTTTTTGTTCAGACTACATATTACACTGATTATATTCTAATCTGGAAGCATTGTATCTGGTTTCGTTTCAACATATTTAATTTCTGGTTAGAAATGGATTATGTATAACTCAATTTCTAAACAAAAATGTCGATAGCCAAGAGTCAACTGTGTTTCATAACAAATGTTCAGCATGTACTATATCTAGCAAGTCATTTAGGAACATTAATGAATGATGCTCAAAGCATGGAGAATATGGATAGATTTGATCCAACCAAACTGCTTTCCAAATAAATCTCAAACTTGCAAAGTACAACTCCTAAGTTGGTGTCATACCTGTATGTGCTCCCGCGACCTAACATCCCATAAATGAATATGACGGTCCAAGCCACCGCTCGCCAAGTAACGACCATCAGAACTGGCAGCTAAAGCGAGCACTTGCTTGCTTCTTTTAGCTGATACTGGTGGTTTAGCATGATGTGAAACCAACACATTTTCACTTGGCCATATATACTTCTCACATTTCCCAGTTTCAACATCCCAATGCATAATGATTCCATCTTTTGATGCTGAAAATCCCTTATCACTATCCTTGGATAAAGCAACAGCAGTAACAGGTTGCCGGTGCTTCACAAGAACCTTAAAGCCATCCTGAGGGCCCGGTGGTAATACCCTGCAACAATTTCACAAAGTTTAGTAATTTGCACTAGTGCAGACACAAAGTTGCTATGGTCAGCCGTACACATAGAATTTCAATGTTGAACTTAAATAGATATGGCATTCTTCTAATAAGGCTGTTTAGTAAAATCTTATAGAATGCATAAAGGATTTAATTGTTTTGACATGGCATTCTTTTAATAAGGCCATTATTGTTATGACTCCAGAGACCATAACCATATTCCATCTCAGATAATTGATTCAATACTAAAAACTTCTGCACCTTCCACTTCAATATATTAATCATGTGGTCTCCAAGCAATTAAAATGTAGTATCCTTTCGTCCATGTTTCAAGTTTCAACAGATTTATGTACGCTAGCAAAACAGATCCCACCTGGACTAAAATATGCCTCAATGCGACCAACAGCGCCAAAGAACGGGGTGGAACTGAACCTTAGTCCCCATCATGCTAACTAAAATTGCTCATTTTTGTAAATAATACGTCAAAAACCTTATGTTAGGGAACTTTCAAACATTAAAAACAAACACATTGTGCAAAAACATTAGCATCTAGGTGGGAAAGAAGGTTATTATGCTATGGCTTCCTGGTATATTGTAATCCTCAAAGTATTGAAGTTATCCCTTATTGCATAAATCAGCAGGAACCTGATATAATACATGCAACTAGTTTTTTACTTCTCAGGAGATGCGTAGGAATTGTCTGATTCGATCCAAACATGAAACAAAAGCGCTTTCCAGCTTCTCTCAGGTGCCTGATGTATAGGAGTTGTGTAAAATGAATGCACAAGGGCCACTTTATGTTTAATATAGCATATACAAGCCCAAACCAGCGACCAACATTTTCTTTTAATTATTCACTGGGCCACAAATGGTGTTCCTTTTCTTAGCACAGATCTGCAGCACCCTCTCCCAACCCCAATGGCAGGGTTGCAATGTAATTTGCTTCAAGTGGCACTAACCAGTAGTTAAAGAGCAACCTCCACTCCAATCACCATCCTAAGCCAAAAGATGTTCTGTTCCTCCATTGTGAAATTACGAAGTGTGGTTACTTGCAAACCACAAATGCTTTACTCAATGGTCGCGGAGCAGGTAAATACACTGAAATCCCACAACAGATACAACTGACAAACTACCATTCTGGAGATAACTAAAAGGGAATTTGTTTCTGACCTCGCAGCAATCTCCCTCCGCTTCCTGCCGCTCTCCTCGAGCTGCTTCCTCTGCAGGATCTCCGCCACCCGCCTCCCTCCGGACTCGTCCTCGTCCTCGTCGTCATCCTCCTCCAGCCCCCTCTTAGCGGCCTCAGTGACCTTCCTCAGCAGCTCCTTCGCCATCCGCATCTTCTTCTCCCCGACCGTCTCCTCGTCCTCCTCCTCCTTGCCGCCCTCGTCCCCATCCTCATCAAACCCGCCGCCAACGCCGCCGTCGTCGTCGCTGTCCTCGCTCTCGATGTCCTCGTCGCGGCCCCCGCGGCGGCGCTTGGGCTCGGACTCGAAGAAGGGGTCGTCGTCCCCTCCGCCGCCGCCGCCGCCACGGCGGGCGCCCGGGCGGGGCTTGGGGCGCGAGGCCCGCTTGCGAGGGCGCGGCGCCATGGCGGCTGGTGGGGAGAGCGAGCGCTCACGCTTTGGCTAGGATTTCGGTGGAGGGCGACGCGGTGTTTCGCCGCCGCCGCCGGTGGTGAGCGCGAGAGCTTGGGGGAAGCGGAAGCGAGGAAGGAAGCGGCGGGCGGCGGAAGAAGGCGAGGGTTTAAGACAGGAGTGGAGTTGGGGACGAGGGCTTAACCGGTCGGCGGCGGAAACCGGGCTTTTGGGCCGGATGCGGATGGGCTTGAGTCTGGGCCGAGCTTCTCCCTGGATGTAAATTGAGCAAACCGTGTGGACTGAATAAGGTCCACTTGGTGTTGTTAGGCAAGCCTTATATCAGGTGATGGTGGTGAAGATTCTAAAAAAAAAAAAAAAAAAAAAAAGAGTATCAAGCTAAGTGCTCATCCATGGAAATAAGATGGTGTCAAAAAGCAAGTTTGAAAGCAAAAGTATATTTGATATAGTGCTATGCTTGCCAAGGCGCAACAGAGTGCATAGTCGGGTTTATGGTGTTCAGATTATCCAAATACTATTGTTTATCATCTGCCCATGCTAAAGAGTGATCATTGTTCCATTCTTGCCGTTACTAACTCTACCCGCAGGAAGATCTCAAAACCTTTCAGGTTTGAAAACTGGTGGCTTCTTACAGAGGATTATGAAGGAGTGGCAAAAAGGAGTTAGAACAAATCCTACTGTAGGCCTTTTAATCTTAAAACTTATTACTTGGCTAAAGATTTATGCAGGTGGCAAAAAAGCAAATCAAACAATAAAGTAGTACTTCAACAGATCGAAGAGAAGCTGCTAGACTTGCAAAGTAAACCCCCAGGTGAGCAAAAATTTTCTTTGCAGGAACACCTCATGAAACAACATGAAGACCTTCTAGCTCGAGAAGAGGCTTATCACAGGCAAAGATATAAAAAAGACTGGGCTTTATCAGGTGACAGAAACACAAGCCTTTTCCATCAAAGTATTATTAAACGATCTCTAAGAAACACAATTACTCATTTTGAAAAGTAGGATGGCACCCATGCTACAACGCAAGAACAACTTTTTGAAGTTGCTAATGAATACTTTATACATTTGTTTTCCTCTAGCTATCATGATAGGTACCAAAACTTAGAGGAAGAAAGCCTTGATCAAACATAAATGCCAATAGAAGATCTCTATACAGACTCCACTCCAGATGAACAGGAAATCAAAAGCATAATTAAGAGCATGAGAAGCAATGCTGCCCCAGGACCAGATGGTTTAAGTGCAGGTTTCTACAAAACATCCTGGGAATGGACATGTGATGACATATGTAAGTTAGTCAAAGATTTCTATTCTCATGGAATTCTTCCAATAGAAATTAACAAAACTCACATTACCCTCATACCAAAGATCAGAAATCCTAGCTCTCCTAAAGATTACAGACCCGTAAGTCTTTGTAATGTTGCTTATAAGATCATTGCCAAATCCCTTGCTGATAGAATTAAAAATCACCTGCCTCATATTATTCATCCGACCCAATCAACTTTTATTCAAGGGAGGCACATTGCTACTAATATTATTTTGGCTCAAGAAATCATCCACAACTTTAATCTAAAGAGCTGGAAACAAAAGGCGTTCCTCCTAAAAGTAGACCTAGCCAAAGCCTTCGACCGCATTGAGTAGTGCTTTATCACAAGAGCTATGAAGAGACAAGGTTTTTCAGGTAAGTTCATCAACTTGGTCTACATTGCATATCTAGCACCACTATGTCAGTTATCATTAATGGTGAGGCTTCCCCTTCTTTTCATCCACAAAGAGAAATAAGACAAGGGTGTCCTCTCTCTCCATATTTATTCATTATAGCTGTAAATGAGCTTTCAATTTCCCTACAAAATCATTCTTCTCAACACAATATAAAAGGGATCACCCTTGGTCCCAATTGCCCCCCAATACACTCTATACTTTTTGCAGATGATTTGATAGTGATAGGAAGCTACCAGGATACACGAAACTCTCATGACATTTTGCAGATCTTCAAGTCAAACACCAAATCTGGCCAAATTGTCCATCGTTTTTGAAAGCATCTAGGCCCCTTGATGTGGGTTTCGATGATTGATGACATTATAGATTACTGTGACTAACGTGTGTTTTGCAGAAACAATGTGAGTTAGGTCATGGTAATGGAATCTCAGGCATTTGGTTGGCATGCCCTCTTATCGATGGAAATCGTTTCGGTTTTCAAAGGTTGGACGACAAGGTTAAGGACGGTTAGTTCCGAGTGTCAATGGTGTTGAGAGACATCGGATTAGTCGTTAGGACTTTGTTTTCTCCTTTGGCCGTACTATTAAGGGGAGTGCAAATGGGTAGCTTGACCTAGTTGAGTCTCGGGTTTAGGTGTGGTGCACACTGGTGAAATCTTAGCACTAGGAAGTTACGTATAAGCCCTGAGAGTTGTTGAAGTCGTCGCCGTTTTCAAAGGATCGCGTTTCAAGTGGAAACGGGAGCTTCAACAGGCGCCGGACGCGTCCGGCGCACGGTAAAGCCGTCCCTTGGTCTGCCCTGAGCGGTGGACGCGTGGCCCTGGCGTCCGGCGTGCGCCGGACGCGGACCAGAGAGTTTTGGAGTCGGGCTCGAGCGGTCGGGCCGCGCCGGGCGCCGCCGGGCCGGACGCGCCGGACGCGTCCGGAGCCCGCAGCGTAGCCCAACGGCTAGGTTGCCGTTTGAACTCCATAAAGCGCCGGACGCGTCCGGCGGGTGAGTGCCCGGACGCGTCCGGCGCTCACGATCGAGCTGAAATTTTGGGTAACGGTTGGATTTTGGCCTTTGGCTATAAATACTACCTCACCCCCACCTTTTCGCCTCTCTTGCTCATTTCATCAGCTGATAAGCACCTTGTGAGAGCAGGAGAGTTGCAAGAGCCTCATGACTTGAAGAGATTTGAGAATCCATGAGTTCATGAGCAAATCGAGAGTAGCTAGTGTGCATCCACTCTTCTCCCTAGGCTTTGCGAGGTCAAGTGAGAGTTTGAGCTTGTTACTCTTGGTGATCGCCATCACCTAGACGGCTTGGTGGTGATTGGAGCTTGGTGATCTTCCGGCGGTGCTTGTGGATGACCCAACTCATCTTGTGAGCGGTTCTTGGCGATTCACCGCGTCGGAGCGACGAAGAATCAGCCCTAGAGAGCACTTGGTCCTTGCGAGGATCAAGGGGGAGCTACACCTTGCGCGGGTGCTCCAACGAGGACTAGTGGAGAGTGGCGACTCTCCGATACCTCGGGAAAAAGATCGCCGTGTTCCTTGTTCCCTTAATTTCCGTATTTATCTTCTAGCACTTACATTCTTGCAATTACTTTCATAGAATTGCCATGCTAGAATAGGATTGGAACTTAGGTTGCTAAACTCTAGTTGTTCGATTGTCTAGGAACACACATAGGCACAAAGGGGTGAATCATGGGCTAGTAGGTTTAATTCCGCAAGAATTTTTAGAATTAGCCCAATTCACCCCCTCTTGGGCATCATGATCCTTTCAAGTGGTATCGAGCCGGTTTGCTCTAAATTAGGCTTAACCGCCTAGAGTAAAGATGTCCCATGGGGATGGACCTCCTCCCATGTTCGAGGGAGACGATTTTCCTTATTGGAAAATTCGCATGGAAGCACATTTAGAAGCGATAGATGTTGGATGCTTCCGTGCCGCTTCTCAAGGACTCCCAAAACCCAAGGATTCAGCTAGCCTTGTCGGTGAAGAGGCTAACTATGAGAAGTGGAATGCAAAGGCAAGGAATGCTATATTCCGCGGTGCGTGCAAGGATGTGTTCAATCGCGTTAGGAACCACAAGGACGCCCATGCACTATGGTCCGACCTTTGTGCGCTCCATGAGGGACTAAGAGTGAGCGTGAGGAACGCTATCATCTTGTTATGCGCAAATTAAATTCTTTTGAGATGAAAGCTAATGAAAGTGCTAATGAGATGTATTCCCGTTTGAACACTATTGTAGAGGAACTCAATGGGCTTGGACTCAATCAAATGACGCCATCCGATGTTGCAAGAAAGATCCTATGTGTCCTCCCCATTGAGAAATATGGGCACATTGTCACCGTGCTTCACCAAGGTGATCTTTCCAATGCTACACCGACTCAAATATTGGGAAAGATCAATGCTCATGAGATGTACATGCATCTCACCCCCGAGGATGGCTCATCATCCAAGAAGAAAGATTTGGCCCTCAATGCAAGTCACTCAAGAAAAGGCAAGGCCAAGGCAATTCATGATGATTCTAGTGATACTGAAATTGATGATGTGAGTCTTGCTCTCATGGTGAAGAAGACCACCAAGATGTTGAAGAAGCTCAACAAAAATGGTGTCAAGTTTGATGGCAAGAAGAAGAAATTCTTCACAAGTAGCAAAAGGAAGCCCATCTCCGAAATGGAGTGCTTCAATTGCCGCAAGACCGACATCTAGCTCATCAATGTCCTGAGCCTCCAAGAGACAAGAAGTACAAGAAGAAAAAGGGCAAGGACAAGAAGGATGACTCAAGTGATGATGAAGAAAAGGAAAAGAAGAAGAAAGACAAGCATCACAAGAAGAAGGAAGAAAAGAAAGAGCATCACAAGAAGAAGGATGGCAAGGCATATATTGTTGGTGATTGGCTCACCGATATTGAATCCTCTTGTGGGTCATCCGATGAGGAAAGTGATGATGAAGGTGTTGCTGCTATTGGCATTGGATCTTCACCACCTCCACAAATCTTGCCGTCATCATCTACTCCATCCCACTTTTGCCTTATGGCTAAGAGTGAAAAGAAGGTACATTCTAAACATGGTAATAGTGATGATAGTGGGAGTGAAAGTGATAGTGATGATGAGTATGAGTCACCTACCTATGATGAGCTTGTCAAATTGCTTAGAAAGTACTCAAAAACCATCATTAAGACTAGAGGAAGATGTGATGAACTTGATAGTGAAAATACCTCTCTTCTAGAAAAGATGGAAGCTATGCAGAAAACTAGTGATGAGCTTAGAGATCAAAATGAAATCATGTCCTCTAAACTCAAGGAACTCAAAGCTTCTTTAAAAGAGCTTAAAGTTGAAAATGAGAACCTTGAGAAGAAGCATGATGAGCTCAAATCTAGTTATAGCTCTCTAAAAGAGGAGTACACAACTATTAAAGTTGATCATGGGAATCTAGCGATGGCTTATGAGCTTCTTGCCGAAACACATGAGGCTACTAACAATGTTGCTAAGAATGATGTAGCTACATCATGTGATGAGATCATTGAGCAAGGTGCTAGCAAAAAGGCAAGTCGGTGGTGGTGACGAGAATTATGATGACTATGTCAAGATAAAGAATGAAAATGAAAAGCTCAAGAAGGATCTTGAACAAGCAAAAATCAGTCACACCGTCACTATTGAAGATGAAGGACTAGCACTTGAGAATGAAAAGCTCAAAGAAGAGAACAAAAGACTCCACTTTGAGATGTCATGCTTGAAGCAATCAACAAATGAGTCACTTCTAGAAGAGAACAAGAAGCTCAAGCAAGAGAAAGAACACCTCAAGATTGGATTGAGCAAGTTTGCAAAAGGAAAGTCACTTCAAAGTGAGCTCTTGATGAACACCGTGATGAAGACCGATAGAAGTGGCATTGGGTTCAAGTCACATCAAGAGAAGCAACATCAAGCAAAGCAAGCAAGTCAACAAAAGCAAAAGCCAAAGCCAAAGCCAAAGAGATGTTTTGAATGTGGACAAGAAGGTCACTTTGCTCATGAGTGTGAAACTCCACCACCACAACCCTTGCCCAAGCATGCTAGACCCTTTGCATACAATGCTCATTACGTGGTTAGAAAGGATTCAAAAGGACAAGTGAATGTCACCTTCTTAGGTCCCCCCAATAAGAATAGGCCTAAGCAAATTTGGGTTGCAAAGTCTCTAGTAGAGAAAGTCAAGGGCCCTCAACAAGTTTGGGTCCCTAAACCTCAAGCTTGATCTCTTGTGTGTAGGTGAACTACGGACCGGTGGAAGTCATTGGGTTATTGATAGTGGCCGCACTCAACATATGACCGGTGAACCTCGTATGTTTGCCTCACTAGATGAAGGGGAGCAAAATCAAGATAGAATCACATTTGGTGATAATTCAAAAGGCAAAGTCAAGGGTTTGGGCAAAGTTGCAATATCAAATGATCACTCTTTGTCAAATGTGCTTTATGTTAAACCATTAAGCTTCAACTTGCCGTCAAGTGGGTCAATTGTGTGATCTTGGATTCAAATGCTTGTTTGATGAGAAGGAAGTGATAGTGTCAAAGAAAGAAGACTCAACTGTGATATTCAAAGGCTTTAGATACAACAATCTCTATCTAGTGGATTTCACCTCCGAAGATGCAAATCGAATGTTTGCTTGCTTGTCCAAGACTTCACTTGGGTGGTTGTGGCATAGGAGGCTAGCACATGTTGGGATGAGTACACTCAAGAAGCTTTTGAAGAAAGAGTTAGTGAGGGGCTTGAAAGATGTCAAGTTTGAAAAGGACAAACCTTGTAGTGCATGTCAAGCCGGCAAGCAAGTTGCAAACACTCATCCAACCAAAACTTTTCCACGTCAACTTCAAGAGTGCTAGAGCTGCTGCACATGGACTTGTTTGGACCAACCACATACAAGAGCCTTGGTGGGAAACTCCATTGTCTAGTGATTGTTGATGACTTCTCAAGATACACATGGACCTTCTTTCTTCATGACAAATCCGAAGCCACCCCTTGCTTCAAGAAGTTTGCAAAGAGAGCTCAAAACGAATTTGATGTCAAGATCAAGAAAATTAGAAGTGACAATAGCAAAGAATTTGACAACACCAACATTGAAGCTTATTGTGATGAAGTTGGGATTAAACATGAAGTCTCATCCACCTACACACCTCAGCAAAATGGCATAGTTGAGAGGAAGAACCGGACCTTGATCACTCTAGCAAGAACAATGCTCGATGAGTACAACACCCCAGAGAATTTGTGGGCTGAAGCTATCAACATAGCATGCTATGCATCAAATCGATTATACCTCCACAAGTTCCATGGCAAGACCCCCTATGAGTTGCTTAATGGGAAGAAGCCGGACGTCTCCTACTTCCGGGTGTTTGGTTGCAAATGCTACATCTACAAGAAAAGGCAACACCTAGGGAAGTTTCAAAGACGTTGTGATATTGGTTTTCTTGTTGGTTACTCATCAAAATCCAAAGCATATCGAGTATTCAACCATGCCACCGGTTTGGTAGAAGAAACATATGATGTGGAGTTTGATGAATCTAACGGCTCCCAAGGAGCAATTGAGAATCTTGATGATGTAGGTGATGAACCATTGAGGGAAGCAATGAAGAACATGCCGGTGGGAGACGTCAAGCCTAAAGAAGATGATGATGAAGTGCAAGTCATTGACAAGCCTTCCTCTTCTTCAAGTGTGCCTCAAGATGACAAGGAAAAAGATGGGATGACTGAAAATGAAGATACTCATGTTTCCCATGAACAAAGAGAGGCACAAGCTCAAGATGTTGATGCTCCTCAACCCACTCCTCAAGTGGTTGAAAAGCGAATTCCTAAACTCCATGATCATCCACAAGATCAAATCATAGGGAGTCCTTCAAGGGGTGTAATGACTCGATCTCAAAGACTTGCTAGTTTTGCTTGAACATCACTCGTTTGTTTCTTGTGTTGAGCCAAAAGATGTAGGTGAAGCTCTTCAAGATCCGGATTGGGTGAATGCCATGCATGAAGAATTGAACAACTTCACCCGCAACAAGGTTTGGACACTTGAAGAGCGTCCCAAAAATGCAAGAATCATAGGTACCAAGTGGGTGTTCCGCAACAAACAAGATGACCAAGGAAATGTTGTGAGAAACAAGGCAAGGCTCGTGGCAAAGGGGTTCTCTCAAGTTGAAGGCCTAGATTTTGGAGAGACCTTTGCACCGGTTGCAAGACTTGAAGCCATCCGTATCCTCCTTGCATACGCTTCACACCATGAAATGAAACTATTTCAAATGGATGTGAAGAGTGCATTTCTTAATGGTTTCATTAATGAGCTTGTTTATGTTGATCAACCTCCCGGGTTCGAAGACCCTAGCTGTCCTAATCATGTTTTCAGGTTGTCCAAGGCACTTTATGGGCTCAAGCAAGCCCCTAGAGCATGGTATGAGCGCCTTAGGGACTTCCTCATTGAGAAGGGGTTCACCATCGGGAAGGTTGACACCACACTCTTCACCAAGAAGCTTAATGGAGAGATCTTCATTTGTCAAGTATATGTTGATGATATCATCTTCGGCTCAACAAATGAAGAAGAATGCAAGAAGTTTGGTGACATGATGTCAAAAGAGTTCGAGATGTCTATGATTGGTGAGCTCAACTTCTTCCTTGGTTTTCAAATCAAGCAAATGAAGGAAGGGACCTTCATATCTCAAGAGAAGTATACCAAGGACCTCCTCAAGAGGTTTGACATGAAGGATTGCAAGCCAATCAACACACCTATGGCATCTAATGGGCATCTCGACCTTGATGTGGAAGGTAACTCTGTGGATCAAACTTTTTACCGCTCTATGATCGGTAGCTTGTTGTACCTCACTGCATCTAGACCCGACATCATGTTTAGTGTGTGTATGTGTGCTCGCTTTCAAGCTGATCCTAAGGAAGCTCACCTAAGTGCTGTCAAGAGGATCCTTAGGTACTTGCAGCTCACCCCAAGCATTGGCCTATGGTATCCCAAAGGAGCAAGATTCCAACTTGTTGGCTATTCCGATTCGGATTATGCCGGTTGCAAAATTGATAGAAAAAGCACATCCGGAGGGTGCCATTTGCTTGGGAGGTCACTTGTCTCTTGGTCATCAAAGAAGCAGAACAGTGTTGCTCTATCCACAGCCGAAGCAGAGTATATAGCAGCGGGTGCTTGTTGTGCACAAATCTTGTACATGAAGCAAACCCTCCTTGACTACGGTGTGAATCTTGGTCAAGTGACTCTATTGTGCGACAATGAGAGTGCGAAAGATTGCCAACAACCCGGTTCAACACTCTCGCACAAAGCATATAGATATCCGCCACCACTTTCTTAGGGATCATGTCTCTAAAAAGGATATATCTCTAGAAGGTGTGAGAAGTGAGGATCAATTAGCGGATATCTTCACGAAGCCATTGGATGAATCAACCTTTTGTAGGTTAAGGAATGAGCTCAATATCCTTGACCTAAGCAACTTCACAAGGAAGAGATGAAAGGTGTTGTCGGTTGCATTGCATTGTTTATAGAGCACGTCTAAATTTCTGTAATGCATATAGGGCTTGTCTAACATGGTTAAGATAACACTCTTTGGAGGTGTGAAGAAGCTTACCCTTGGTTCAAACCTGACAAGCCACCTAGATTCAAATTCCAGTAGTTTTATTGCTTGTGTGTTGCTCTTCGTTTCTTTTCGTTTATCTTTTGAGCAACCTCTGTGTTTGTCCATGAATTGAGAAAGCTTTTAATGCTTCTACTGGTTTAGAAACTCAAGCTCATGGCCATACGTTGTTCCTCGCTCGTGTTATTGCTTATTTTCGAAAATTATTATAAGCCTATGGCAAACTATTTAAAAAAAAAGAGTGTTTGAGAGTGAGGATCTCATATTGGCTCCAAACTGTGTTTAGTTGTCTCTTCAAAAGTTTGGAAATCAATTGGGAGCAGGTGCCGCGAAGAAAAGAGTCAAATCAGCTCTTTGAAGAGCGCCGGACGCGCATTTGAAAAACCGGCGGACGCGTCCGGCGCACTGTGAAGAAGAACTCAGCGTGAACCAGCAATGTTCCACTGGCCGGACGCAAAACAGTGATCCTTCCGCGTCCGGCGACCGCGTCTGCACCGCGTCCGGCGAAATCAGACTGAGCAGAAGTCTTTCTGATGTCTCTAGTCGGCGTCCGGCGGTTCCCCGGACTCACCCCGGACGCGTCCGGCGCGAAGATATCAAGCGAGGTCACTTAATCTGACGTGTGGGGCCACCCAGTCTTTCTTTTTCATTCCAAATCGCCCGCGGCCGTTTTTCTCCTTCTCGCCATCCGTACGCCGCCGACGGGTCGCCCTAACCCTAACCACCACTGCACCGCGCCGCCCAGCCAGCCAGCGCCGCCCTACTCTCACCACAGCGCCGCCCTAGCCAGCGCGCCCGCATTTCACTCCGGCCGCCGTGCCCTCGGCCCCTCGCAGGCCAACGCCGCCCGGCTCGGTTCGCGCCGCCGTGGTGCTCACCACCGCCGCCCGGATTCCTGTTTCTCCGGCAAGCTTTTGTGCTCCGTCCGCGGCGTTTTCCTCTGTGATCCCTTTCTTCTTGTGATTGTTCGCCGGCCGGCGCCACTCATGAGTAGGGGAGGTCAATCCATGGTGAGTTGCCACCATACCCGCCAAGTGTTCGGTGAAATGCCAAAACCAGTTCCCGCTCTCTATCTTGGTCATTTTTGATCAGATTTCCTTGTGCAGTGATACCTTGTTCTCGTGGGTGCCCTACATTGTCGTCTTCTCATCTTTTCACAGGAGCTTGCTTTGACATAGGTACAACGCCATGATCTATCTATTCTTACCCAATGCTATGCTCCGATAGGGTTACTCACCTCTAGAAAATGCTTATGGTTATAAATTCTATCTATTCCATTCTTTGCAGCGAGCCAGTCATTTGATTGCTTGTGACAGTGGGCAGTTGAACTCTAGGCCAAGCCTAGGAGTGTGGATTGAGGCCAAGCCTCAAAAGTGGCAGTTCATCCTTTTGCAGTTTGTTGATTGATCAGTGTCAGCGGCAGTCATGCCCAGGTGCAAGAACTCAGGCAGAGGTTCAGGGGGAGATGACGACCCAAATAGAAGACCAAATCTTCCTGAGATGATTGAGAAAGCTAAGGGCAAGAAAACGGTGACTATGAGGAAAAGAAAAAGGTTGCCAGCTGATTCTCAGGCAGCCCTGGCAGTAGCAGCAGCAGCAGAGCGTGCTGAGAGGAGAGCTCGCAGGGGTGCAGGCATTGTGATACAAGAGCCTGGATCAGCAGTAGCACGAGAGACGAGCGGAGGCTCCCGAGGAGACCACTCTTGAGCAGCAGGATCTTTCTCCATTACGACGGTCCTCCCGTGTCGGGACTCTCCGGCCCGACCAGCGGCTCGGCGATCCACGGGAGTCGGGTCCCTCTTCTACTCCACGAGGCAGCCCGGCGGGGCTCTACAGGACCTAGATTGAGTACGGAGGAGCCGTTGAAGGTCGAAGACAAAGAAGATACAAAGGCTATCGAGACGGTGGACATCAACATCGGTTTCCTGCTTCCCGGAGAGAAAGCTGGTGCACCTTATTACACAGCCCCCGCACAAGTCCTTGGTAGAGGCTTACGTACGAAGTCAAAGATTACCAAGCGAGAGGACAAGGATAGCCGACACTTTCTCACATGTGTTGGGCCAGGCCTTCGAGAGAGTATTTGGGTGCACGGCCCGGCATGATTGATCTAATTGGAAGATCTCGCATATATTCCGAGAATGGGTGTTAGAGTTCTATGCTACACTTGTGGATTGCTCCAAATCATTCACTTATTTCATACACCATTCGTGGTCAGAGGCAGAACTTGTCCAGTGAGGAAGCCAGGAACTTCTTGGGGATTTCAGAGCAGCCCATCAAGCTGCATCAGCTGTGCTTTCCAGGAATTGAGCCACCCCGCCGTGCACAGGGAGGAGTAGTGCCACCTCCTGAGATCATGAGAGAGGTCTTTGGACCTAACTTTGGTGCAGGGTCGAGCAGGACACCACAGGATGAGCTACGCCTTGCTCGAGTTCTTGATCAGATTCAGAGATACACCATTCTTGCTAGGCCCGGTTTCAGGAACGGGTTCACTAGGCTCCAGTAGTGGGTAGTGTCACATCTTGTGAGGAAGATTCCCTTTGATATCTGGGATTTGATACTCTGTGATATGGAAGATGTCATCTATGGGAGTTTCAAGAACTACCGCCTGATGCACTATGCTCATTGGATCACCTGGCTCATCTATAGAAATGGTGATCTTCCAGACTCTATCAGAAAGGAATATGAAGATCCGCTGAATTATGAGGTGTTTGGCTCCTATGATGCTTCCCAGATTGTCAGAATCACCGCAGATGCTCCTCCAGTCATTCCTCGCCATGGAGATCCGATTCTGAGAGACAGAGCCGAGCGGGATGCTAGAGTTGAGCAGCTAGCGAGCGGATGAAGAAGCGAGAGATTGCGAAGCCGAAGCGGCGGGATATGAGATCACTACCTCGGACTCGAGGATGATGAGGAGTACTACATTCCGGTTCGTCCTCCCCTCGTCGCATGATGCGAGGCGGGCGGTTCGGAGCGGCCATTGAGCGCGACTCGGGTACTTGACAGGTTGGCAGCCAACCGGGAGCGTGCGGACGAGCGGCATGAGATTGCTCTAGCCGAGATACGAGCTCGCCGATGCACAAAGATCGGCTACACAGGCGCCAGCGGCACACTCGGACTATGACTTTGATTGCTTCACTATTTCAGCGAGACAAAGCCACGGTACCTCGGGAATTCTTCCCTCGGCTCCGAGTCGGCCCGGCGGGGCGGACTTTGGGAGTAGGACCTTCTCGATGCCGATCACGAGTGCGGGCTTACCGGCTCCGCATAGCACCTTCTTCTCCGGCGGTTCGGTGTCCCCGGTTTTCCACGGATCTCCACCGGCTTCTCACCCGTTGGCTCTCATCTCGTTATTCACTCCGCACTCGGGTGCGGCCCATC
Organism: Themeda triandra; assembly: GCA_018135685.1. Lineage (NCBI taxonomy): Eukaryota > Viridiplantae > Streptophyta > Magnoliopsida > Poales > Poaceae > Themeda > Themeda triandra. Next base: position 18,893 of record JAENPR010001011.1, on the reverse strand, counting down.
ATCGAGGCTTCTTACGGTGCACTCACGGGAGAGGCGACACCCGAGTACATGAGACACCTACTCGGCATGACTCGCAACCTCGCGAGCGCGAGATTCCTCCGGATGTGAGCACCGGCACATCGGGCACTATACCTTCCTCGGTGGCTTCTACGAGATCCTCTTCCTACTACGAGGCGGTACCACGGTGGCTCCTACTCTTCCACTTGCTGCACCGTCCGAGCCACAGGGTCAGCCAGAGATAGCTCCAGTCATAGTGCCGACTACGGAGACAGCGACAGTTACAGTGTCAGTTGAGCAGACCCAGACCGCTTCACCGCCCGCGTCACAGCCAGAGGGTCAGCAGGCTCCTGTCACTCAGTCCCAGCAGAGCTCAGATGACAGCCCAGATGATGCTACAACGTTCGTCATTGCTCCACATGCCCGTAGGGGGAGCTCTTAGCCTAGGATTTGGTTCTTTTGATTGATACATTTGCATGCATCATGTTTACTTTATGCATTATATGATATGTGTGAGGTACTTTCAATCGCAGTGACATATGCTCTTCGGTTTGGTATCACCTTCTATGTCACCTGGCTCTTTGCTCATATGTGCTTGGCTTCCGCGTTTTACTCTGATTCCATATGAGCTATGCTTTTGTCTTGTGCTAACTCATTTTTGCAGATTATATGAGCACATTTCTTTTGGCTTGGTGTCACTTGAGTCATTCTAACCTTTGCTTTCTTTGTCAAAGGCTCATGTGAACCAAGCATGCTTGAAAACCTCAACAAAACTCTTCATACTCCAGAGGTTGTCATCAATCACCAAAAAGAGGGAGATTGAAAGCATCTAGGCCCCTTGATGTGGGTTTCGATGATTGATGACATTATAGATTACTGTGACTAACGTGTGTTTTGCAGAAACAATGTGAGTTAGGTCATGGTAATGGAATCTCAGGCATTTGGTTGGCATGCCCTCTTATCGATGGAAATCGTTTCGGTTTTCAAAGGTTGGACGACAAGGTTAAGGACGGTTAGTTCCGAGTGTCAATGGTGTTGAGAGACATCGGATTAGTCGTTAGGACTTTGTTTTCTCCTTTGGCCGTACTATTAAGGGGAGTGCAAATGGGTAGCTTGACCTAGTTGAGTCTCGGGTTTAGGTGTGGTGCACACTGGTGAAATCTTAGCACTAGGAAGTTACGTATAAGCCCTGAGAGTTGTTGAAGTCGTCGCCGTTTTCAAAGGATCGCGTTTCAAGTGGAAACGGGAGCTTCAACAGGCGCCGGACGCGCCAGCCGTGGGTCCGGCGCACGGTAAAGCCGTCCCTTGGTCTGCCCTGAGCGGTGGACGCGTGGCCCTGGCGTCCGGCGTGCGCCGGACGCGGACCAGAGAGTTTTGGAGTCGGGCTCAGCAGGTCAGTCGCGCGCCGGACGCGCGCCGGACGCAGGCGCCGGACGCGTCCGGAGCCCGCACTGTAGCCCAACGGCTAGGTTGCCGTTTGAACTCCATAAAACGCCGGACGCGTCCGGCGGTGAGTGCCCGGACGCGTCCGGCGCTCACGACTGAGCTGAAATTTTGGGTAACGGTTGGATTTTGGCCTTTGGCTATAAATACTACCTCACCCCCACCTTTTCGCCTCTCTTGCTCATTTCATCAGCTGATAAGCACCTTGTGAGAGCAGGAGAGTTGCAAGAGCCTCATGACTTGAAGAGATTTGAGAATCCATGAGTTCATGAGCAAATCGAGAGTAGCTAGTGTGCATCCACTCTTCTCCCTAGGCTTTGCGAGGTCAAGTGAGAGTTTGAGCTTGTTACTCTTGGTGATCGCCATCACCTAGACGGCTTGGTGGTGATTGGAGCTTGGTGATCTTCCGGCGGTGCTTGTGGATGACCCAACTCATCTTGTGAGCGGTTCTTGGCGATTCACCGCGTCGGAGCGACGAAGAATCAGCCCTAGAGAGCACTTGGTCCTTGCGAGGATCAAGGGGGAGCTACACCCTTGCGCGGGTGCTCCAACGAGGACTAGTGGAGAGTGGCGACTCTCCGATACCTCGGGAAAAAAGATCGCCGTGTTCCTTGTTCCCTTAATTTCCGTATTTATCTTCTAGCACTTACATTCTTGCAATTACTTTCATAGAATTGCCATGCTAGAATAGGATTGGAACTTAGGTTGCTAAACTCTAGTTGTTCGATTGTCTAGGAACACACATAGGCACAAAGGGGTGAATCATGGGCTAGTAGGTTTAATTCCGCAAGAATTTTTAGAATTAGCCCAATTCACCCCCCCCTCTTGGGCATCTTGATCCTTTCAGTTTTCAGTAAGGCTACGGATGTACAGAGTAAGCTAGAGGTAAAAAACATCTTCCCTGTCCAGGATCTTCGCCAAATACTATTTACTTAGGACATCCTCTTATTTTTAATCATTCGACAGAACGTAGCTTATAGTTTCATTCTTAACAAATTTATAGCTAAACTAAATAGCCTCAAGGCCCACAAGCTCAACCATGCCGGTAGACTTGTTTATATCAACTCGTGTTGTCCTCCATTCCCATATATTATATGACCACCATTCTCTTCTCAAAGTATTTTCTTGCAAAGATCACTTCCATCATCAGAAAGTTCTGGTGGTCTGGAATTCAAGAAGAAGATGGCAGGAAAGGTTTCAATTTCAGGTCCTGGAAAGATATCTGCAGGCCAAAGGAAGAGGGTGGATTGAGTATAAGAGACATACAAACTGTAAACAAAAGCCTTCTGTTGAACTCAGCGTGGAAAATAGCTACAGGTAAGCATGCTTTTCTATCACAAGTGCTCAAATCCAAATACTTCCCAAACTGCAGCTTCTGGAGGGCAAAGGTAAGTAGCATTAGATCAGCTTTCTGGTCCTCTATCATGAGTGTTAAAGACATTATTGTTAGTAACTGCTCCGTTCAGATACAGAGAGGTAATTCTAATATCTGGTCCTCCCCTGCCCTGTTTGGAAGGACATCTACTCACATCTTAATCCTTTGCCTCCTTCTTATAGCTTACCAAACACCATTTCTGATCTTTGGATACCAAACACTAATGAATGGAATATAGATCTTATTAGCACTATTTTTGATGCTTCAGCAACTCATACTATATCACATACTCACACAGTTCCCTCAGATAGAGATGACAATATCAAATGGAAACATTCTATGAAAGGAGAGTGCACAACAAAGGCGGCCTTCAGGTTCCTTAACAGTGAGCATCAAACTCAACTCCCAGTTCAGGGCTCTCGAAGCTTATCTGCAGACGCCTTGAATCTCCTAAAAAAGGTTTGGAAACACAAAAATCTATCCCCCAATATAAAAACTTTTGCTTGGAGGCTTATTCACAGGGCTTTGGCAACGGGTCAAAGAACAAGTAGTTTCTCTACTCATATTGACCCAAATTGTGGTCTTTGTAAACAACCTGAAAATGAAAGTCATCTATTTTTTCACTGTGACTTTGCAAGAGAGGTCTGGTTCTCTTTTAGACCCTCTGTTAGATCGACTGATCTGCCTGCAGAGCAGGATGGCATTCAACAGACTTTGCATACTCTTCTGTCCACCTGCACAGATGATAATGTTTGGGCCAATATCATTATAACTTTATGGTACATTTGGAAAGCTCGAAATGATCTTCATTTTCGAAAGCATAAATGGAATGCTATGCAGGTTCATTATGCGGTGAAAGCACACAACAGTGCTCTAAGCTTGGTGTTGCAACAGAAAACAAAGGAAAAACAATTAAATTTTGATGAGCTGCCACAATCTGTACAACTTTATGATCATAATGCAGGTTCCTTGGATGACACGGAAGGCATAAAATGCTTCGTTGATGCCTCCACCACTCCTGACCAGGGTGGCTGTATAAGGACAGCATGACTGGGAATTTATGTTGCAGATCCCTTAGCCAACCTCAATTTCAAATTACAACTCAATTTTGCAGGATGCACATCTGCACTCATGGCCGAAACTGCGGCTCTTGCAGCAGCAGCTACAATTTGCAGGTGCCTTACTGAATAGGAGATCTCTTTCTTTACAGACAGTCAAGTCCTCGCAGATCATCTGAATAATGGTGATCCGGAAAATCCTCCGGATTGGACAATCAAACCTTTCACGCAAAGGTTTTTAAATGCCATGTATAGCAGACTCTACAAGATCACCAAGATAGGAAGAAACGACAATGACCAAGCGCACTTGCTAGCTACTTCAGCTTTCAGAGCTCCATCTAGTTATTCCAGAATAAATTATGTTTCTTGTAAAAGAAGTGATCATGTACCAGTATGCCCAATGGCCCAAATCTTACAAGATGTGGCCATAGACTTCTGTACCCTAATTTCAGCAGAATGCTGCTAATATATTCCTTTGTTTTCTTGTCAAAAAAAATACAATAAAGAGGAAAGATAATAATCTACAAAAATAGGCCTATTTCCGGCGTACTTTAAATATCCAACTATTAACTATACTCAAATTGATTTCTCATACAATAGAAACAAAGCCTTACACTTGAGAAACTATGGATTTTGTTCACAAAATAACCTCAATCCGAGACATGTTGACCTTAGGTTTGCCTGAACTTCGCTGCCAACCCATCCATCCCGCATGGGGTGTATGGAAAACAACTTCTTATATACACTGTGGGTTCTAAATGATTTAATGGCAACAATTTGCCCAAGTCTTCGAGTTTAGAGCTACTCAAATGATACGCGAATACTCTCTTAGGTACTCCACCGAAGAAAATAATCTCTTTGTAAGGATGAAATGCAATGATACGAAGTTTTGAAAATGCGTGGCATTCTTCAACTCTATCATCATCAGTGGGTAGAATAACACTATCATCATCAGAGTTCCATTCGAATTCTTGTTCCTCTTGGGCTTCTTCGTCGTCTTCGTCTTCGCTCTCATTGTCACTACCTTCGCTATCATCGTCACAGTTTGTGTTTGATAAGATCCAGGGTCCTTGGTCACAGCTTAGATATGGAGGAAGCGCAGGCCCCCGACCACTGCCGTGTCTCAATTTCCAGTCAACCTGGTCATCGCTCGATTCGTCAAGGACCCAGACGCGCAGGCGGTACGTTGCATAATCAAGTAATGCATAGTAAATCCCATTCTTAGACCTTCCTAGAAGAAAGTCTTTATCTTGGAAACCGCTTGGGTTTTTTATTACTCGGTACGAGCTATTTGACAACGATATCCTGCAAAGTGATTGAACAAATTAAGACGTAAAAGGGTTTACATGCATTATATTGGTCAATTCTAGCTGCATATTTTGTTTGGAGATCGATCGAGCTGGACAAGTGAAAGCAACAAAGAGGGTTACCTCATGATGAAGTGAGCTTGGCAGTGAACGTAGAGTGCGCCACGCCAGTATTCAGCTTGCCTTCCGCCGCCCAGCACAACAAATCGTCGATCCAGTCGCATGTCAGCGACTGTTGCTGCAGCCTCACCTTGTCGAACAAACGACTTCTCCTCCCACAGCCCCGTCACGGACGAGAAGACACTGATGATCCACGGCGACGGTGGCCATTCCGAATGCAACATCAAGGCACTACTCTCAAGCATAGCAGCAGCTTGGTGATGAAATAAGGTCCTGGGGACCAAGAGCACCTCGAAGTGCGACGAAACAGCAGGATCAAACGCGAGGTACCCATCTTCGATGGTATGCGGGTAGCGTCGAGCCGGGAGTTGGGGCAACTTGGCGTAGCCACTGGTGGCAGGGTTGTGCACCCAGTCGTAGAGCAGGAGGAGGCCGTTGCAGTGGTCCTCGACGAGGCCGCGAGGCATGCCGTAGTCGCCCACGTCGACGGATGGGCGGGCGAAGAGCTCCGCGTAGTCCAGCTCGTTGTAGCTGAAGACGAGGCCGGCCAGCGAACGCGGGAGGAGGTCCGCGGCCGCGCGCAGGAGGCCGCGGTCGTCGATGAGCGCGCGCCACGAGGCACAGACGCAGCGGGAGACCGCGAGGCTTCGGGGCGGCAGGCGGCGGAGGATGTCCGCGAGCACGTCGTCGGGGAGCAGGTGCGCCAAGTCCACCTGCTGCCGCCGCTCCATCTTGGCGTTCCGTGAGCAGAGTATGCTCTTGCTTGATTATCGCAACCAGGGCGACTTCTAATTAAGGACGCACGCGCACGGTATATCAATTACTCCCTCCATTTCAAATTATAAGGCATTCCAAGAATCTTGGAGGGTCAGAGTTTTTTAAGTTTGACCAAAATTATAGAAAAAACTATAATAACTTATAACATCAATTAGGTATGCAATGAAAATATAAGTAATGAAGAATCTAATGGTACTTAGTTTCCATCATAAATATTATTATTTTTTGTATAAATTTGGTCAAACTTGAAAAATTTTGACTCTCCAAGTTTCTTGAAATGCCTTATAATTTGGAATGGAGGAAGTACTCTATTGCGACTTCGAGTCCGAGGCAGTGTCCGTCCTCTAATAATGTGGCAGACGGATGCGGCTTTGCATCAACAATTTAAGCATGTGCATGACCTAAGTAATTTCAAATTAATCACCAGTGTAATACTGTAATGACAAAATCGTATTGTCGGGTCCATCGAGAAAGCAGCAGAAATGTTATCAAGAGATTCTGGAATTGACTTCTAAATATTTTCTCTACTATTTCCCCCATATAAAGATGTTTTTAGGCACGCGCATGCGCATGCCACAGGTGCTTGTCCACTGGTTTATTGAAAAAAATATTATAAAAATATACTACTCTATCCATTCCAATTTATAGGTTAAATTAACCTTTCTAAATACATAATTGTTATTTTGTATCTAAACAGATCGTATATCTTATACAGAATAAAACTACTCCCTCTATCCCAGTATTATTAATGACGTTCTAGCATGGCGTCAGAGTGTCTAGATTCGTTCATTCATCCATGTATATGAACGTGGTCTGGTACAGAGACCCTTCAAAGGGCAATACTTGATTATAAATGTGAAAATGATGTTTATACTATAAAATACGATACGATGCTTGGAAACAACGAGAGTTCTTGGTTTAGAAAAAAAAAATCTGATGATCTGAAAATAGGAGTAATTAATTAGAAGGAAACTAATATATGGGCTGGAATCAAAAATTGAGAGACCAAGAATCAATATCATTTTCAGTTTAGTCATCTTGAGATCTCGCGTTGGCAAAAACATATGATCACATTAATGCAACTTGTATGACGATTCAAGTAAGAGACAATGATGAGGTACAAGCACCTAGCTGTTAGTAAAAGAGTAAACTACATTTTTAACTCCTAAACTATGAAACCGGGTACTAGACAGTAGACACCCTCCAACTATCGAAATTAGACAAATTAGGTCTTTTAGCTAGTTTCAAAGGTGGTTTCTATTTCCCATTGTCCCAACCTAACCTAGCTTGTTGTTTCAAAAAAATATATTGAATGATTGTTGATGGAAACTGAAACTCTAAGAGAATGGACAATCTTTGAATTTGCTTACTTTGTAAACGATGAACTTAGAAGAGGAGATAGGTCGGTAGTCGGTGGACTGTGTTCTTCCTGCCTTCCACAGTCCCGCCCGCCTGCTGTGTTGTGCGCTCAATGCTCGACGACTTGAGGGCAGCGCAGTGCTCAACTACTGTGCTCTGCAGCCATGAGCTACTCGGCTACTAGCTGGCCACCCACCACGACGCCATCAGAGAAGCTGAGAAGGCTACGACAAACGAGAAGGATCTATGGTCGCGTGAGAAGAGTCGTGCGGTCGAAGCGACGGCAGAAGGACTCGAAAAGTCGAAATCGAGGCTCCCTTCCTAACTTCTAGCGCGTGGGTGGATATGCCGGCTGGGTTTGTCTATTTAGAAGATGGTGCAAGTATTCGGGGCAGGGGTGCGAATACAGTAAAGAATTGTATACTATGAGAAATTCCATATTCCGCCAGCTCACTGTTGTGGATGCCAATGCACCCACGGAAAATTTGAACACTAGTGAGTAGGATCAATTTTTCACCATGGTTGTAGGTCAAATTTACAAATCTATAAGGTAAGCGCACCCCCTCTAGTTTACTCCATCTTCGTCACTGCCGCACCCAATCCGCTGAACGTGGATCCTTATATAATCTTTGAGCTTTGACTTAACATCCAATCACACCTCGAGCACACTCTACATTTCAACAACGGCTGGTCACCAGGAGACGAAGAAAAACATGTCCAATATACATTGTACGGACCTAGTAACTCAACACGAGCTAAACAAAGTGACAGTCTGATGACAAATTGAAGATTTGTACAAACTTATGTTCGCCTGTCAGCGACTAACAACCGTATTATAGCTTTATAGGCACCAAAAAGCACAATCACGATTACTCGCTGTTATGGACGGCGCCTCGTGCCGGCTTGCCGTCGCCCTCCCCATCCTCCACCTTGGCGAGGGCAGACTCCGAGGCGAGCGCCTTGGCCGTGTCGTAGGACGCGTGCAGGCCGACGAAGAGGTAGTAAACCAGCAGCCCGGCCGTCCAGTAGCCGAACCGCATGAACGAGGCTTTGTCGATGGAGCCCAGGAGGAAGATGTTGATGGCGATGGACGCCGACGGCAGCCACGGCACCAGCGGCACGCCCCACAGCTTGGGCAACCGGGCCATCGGCACGAACGCCCACAGGCACACCGTGGACGCGAACCACAAGGGCACCGTCACCGCGTACGGTACCCAGCCGCCCACGTCCAGCCCCCAGCACGTGGCCGTGGCCACCGACGTGGACAGGATGGCGGCGAGGCACGCCACCAGCTTGTTCCGGTTGGCGAGCGTGGTCTCCCCGGCGACGTAGTAGCGGCGGACCAGCAGCGCGACGGCGACGAGCATGAAGATGAAGAGCGTGGAGATGGAGAGCAGGTTGGAGAGGATGTTGAGGTCGGTGAAGAAGGCGATGATGGCGGTGGCGACGAGCATGACGACGGTGGCGTTGACGGGCGTCCCGGTCCGCGGGTGCACCTGCGCGAGCCACGGCGGCATCATGTGCGTCCGGGCGATGTGCGTGAGGTACCGCGCCTGGCCGACGGCGCTGACGAGCAGCACGGTGGTCATCCCCTTGAGCGCGCCGAAGGCGACGATGTACTTGGCCCAGTCCATGCCCCTGGCCGAGAAGGCCACGGAGAAGGGCGCGTCGGGGTCGATGTTCCCGTACGGTTGCATCAGGCAGAGCGTGACGGCGAGCACGCAGTAGAGCGCGGTGGTGAGCGTCATGGCGCCGACGAGGCCGATGGGGATGTCCCGCGCCGGGTTCTTGGTCTCCTCCGCCATGGTGCTCACGGCGTCGAAGCCGATGTAGGCGAAGAAGAGCACGGCGGACGCCGCGAAGATGCCGCGGACGCCGTAGGGCATGAAGTCCTTCATGTTGGCGGCGTCGGCCTTGGTGAGCCCGGCAATGATGATGAAGATGATCACGGCGATGTGGACGATGGAGAGCACGTAGTTGAAGCGGGAGGTGCCCTTGGTGCTGGCCACGGCGAAGATGCAGACGAGCGCGATGACGACGACGGCGATCGGGTCCAGCTCCGAGTAATCGGGCTGGAGCGAGGGCGCGTGGATGCGGAAGTCCTTGGGTTGGTGGTTCAGCAGCGTGGCGAAGTAGGACGTCCAGGCGCGCGCCACCGCCGCGCCGCCGATGCAGTACTCCAGCAGGATGTTGCCCGCCGCCACGAACGCCATGAAGTCGCCCAGCTCCACGCGCAAGTACGCGAACGATCCACCTGCGTGGCATGCCATTCGTCAGCAACGCACGCATTTTCACGAATTTTCAGATCGTTCTCCAATGGAGGAATCAATAATCATTGCCGGTTCGGACTAGTTTCATAGTAACTGCATGGTTCTTCAGAGTTCAGACTGGAAACAAAGAATTCACAGGCTTGCTAAAACTATTGTTCTGTTTTTTCATGGAGTAAAAGAGATGATTTTTATTTTGTAACCAAGAGGGGCCAAGAGTAGATCATGATTAATTTCTAAAATGGCGATTAATATATATTACTATATATTGGCCAAACGTTGTGCAAAGTTTCAACACTGAAATTTGGGATGCTGAAGATTGCAACAGTGGTGTGTGCTGGAAGATTTTCTTTGTCTTGCTTGAAAACCCTTTTCCAAATTAAATCATTTTTTGTAAAAAAAAAAAACTTCTGTGCCTCTTCAAGGAGAAACTTGTTTCAGAAATTGAGGAACCGGTCGAAATGGCCAGACTAGGGCCAAGTCAACCACAGCATGCTAGAGCAAAATATTTTGATGTACTGGTGGATTTCTTTTTAGAATTTAGTCTCCTAATGACACGCCCAGTTGAAATAAGAGGATTTAGCCGCACGGGTACACTAATGCTACTGACACTAATACTGCTGATGACTGATGCAGCCGCCAAGTCAACCAAATGCGTTAACTGTCTAGTCTTTCTGCTTCGAGAAACACATTGTCTAGTCAAAGTAGAGAATTTTCAGCAAACCATCAGCAACCATTTGATTGATTTGTTCCATGAGACTGTGACCTGCTGATGTGAAGCCCGAACTGTTCAGAGTACACTTGTATACTGAGAATGTTCAGAGTACACTAGTATTGATATTTCGGCAGCTAACACTAATTTTTCCAAGCAGAAATAAGGAAAAAAAAAGGGCTCTCTACCCAACACGGATTATGTGAACATGTATGCAAATAAAAAAGTGGGTGTTAGCACCCCAGATAAAGGTGTTGAAATTTATAGTTATTTTCGTGGAGCTGGACACCAATTTTTTACTTGCCCCAATCATTCCTAACAATTACGAAAAAAAAAATGACTGTAACTTTCTAAGTAGCAATTCAGGTGCTAGAGACCTTTTTTTCAGAAAATGGAAAATTTCCGGTCTCTGCAACCGCACACAGCCAAGGTGCTAGAGACCTTGAACAAACCCAAATTTTGTTTACTACCTCAGGAAGAAGTAAGGGGAAGAAAAGGCAAAGGAAAAATTCAAGTGTTGGCTGTCAAACAACAATTCTGAAAATAAAACGTCTTTTGCTTGGTTTGAAAGAGTTTTCATGTGGGGGGTTTAAAATCAAATCTGCCCATGTGAGGTGAGTCTCAGTAGTCAGTACTCTGAGTATGATATTCTGGACAGGAACACGAAGACCGTTGACCAATCACGATAGAAAACGAACAAGTTCAGTAGTAGACGACTAGTAAACGCTGCCACACTGTACTGGCAGTGACATTATATTGTTCTATTATTGATCCAAGAGAGAATTTGATTGCTGAGATGAGGTTCAACCTACTAGCTTCATGAAATGGTTTCGCCTTCCGAGTTCCTTTCCTACCCCTTGAATTTCTAGGTTTTTAAAGGAAAGGTTATGATCACAATAATCATAATTATGGCCAGCCAACGTTTTAAAACCTTCCTTATCGGTTACTCAGAATTGTTCCTATCTTGGCCGCTCCCTGTTTGGATAGTTTTAAAAGAGGCAGTCATATCTCATAGTATTTAAGAAAGAATCTTTTAGGAAAAAGAATTTTTTTTTTTGAGGAAAATGGGTACGCAAAGGAATCTCTGGGCGTATCAACCAGAATCATAGGAGGAGTACGTCAAAGAGCTGTTTCATCTCGAGGAAATGAGAGAAATGATCTGAAGCAAGTAATTTGTTGGATCATTTCCCTTTGGGCTTTGTAGTTGTACTAATCTTGTGCGTGTTGTAAATTGTAAATTGTAAGCATGATGATGATAGGTGCGCACGGGTTACGTTACCTGCGACGGGGATCTCGACGGCGAACTCGGTGTAGCAGAAGACGGAGAGCATGGCGGAGACGCCGGAGACGACGTAGGAGATGACCACGGCGGGGCCGACGTCGTCCTTGGCCTCCTGCCCCGTGAGCACGAAGATGCCGGCGCCGATGACGGCGCCGACGCCGAACCAGGCCAGGTCCCACCACGTGAGGTCGCGCTTCATGTCGGCGCCGCTGCGGGCGCGCACCTCGTGCAGCTCCGTCGACTCCAGGGACCGCGACGTGAGGCGGTCCGCCAGCCGGGACCCCGTGCTCCGCAGCGCCTTCCCGTACGCCGACCAGCTCGAGAACGACTCCTCCGGGAAGAAGTCCGCCTTGGTGCACGAGCACCCGCGCTGCCGCTGCCGCACCCCGCTGCTGCCGGCGCCGCCGTTGGCATCGCCGTTGCCGACCGCCATGGCTGTGTGCGTGTGTCTGTCTGCCGGCTTCTTGTTGTTGGCTTGCTTCTTCGTCTTGTATAGTAGTGTGTTTATATATAGCTGGAGTAGAAAGGGAGAGGATGAAATGGAGAATCAAAGGAGTGGTCAAACGGATTTGATACGTGACGGGGGTTAATTAGGAGGGGTGGTATAGTGAGAAACGCCCCAATGGGAACGCTAGCTGTGGGTTTTAAGCTGCTAATGAGGTGGCAACAGGAACACCGTACCTCAGCTGTCCGTGCGCGTGCAGTGTGTACAACTAGCAACTTCACAGCTATGTAAAAAAAAAAAAAAAAAATCACAGCTCGGTACATGCTCTTCTACCCTCAGCCATGTATCGGGCATTGTTTAGTTCCCTCAAAATTTCAAATTTTTTACGGTCTCTATCACATCAACTTTTGAACTCATACATAGAGCATTAAATGTAGGTAAAAAAATAACTAATTATATAAGCTATCTATAATTTGTGAGACAAATCTTTTAATCCTAGTTAGTCTATAATTAAACACTAATTGTCAAATACAAACGAAATGCTATAGTGCCAAATTTTTTCAACTTTAGCAATCTAAACAAGGCCTTAGACTCCAGTGAAGCCTCCAATGAGGTTCAAGTTTGAAGTTCTGGTGTTAAGGTCTTGACGACAATGGCCCTGTTCGTTTAAACTTAACAGTCCCATAGCAAAACAATAAAAATCAGTTTATTAGTCACAGAAACCATTAGCTGAACATTTACTTAAACTTATCACCCTCACTGTGAAAGTCGGTTTATCAGTCATAGAAATGGACAGGGTGTCACCGAACGTCGTGACAAAAGCAAATTGAGGAAATGAACGATGCTGGAGGGTAGCGTGGCCGACTGAAAGAGGGTACTGTGAGGATTTACATACCATTTTGGTATTAAAAAAAAGAAACTTGGGGATGTTATTTTGTGGTACAATCAACGTCTCAAGCACACGCCATCAGAAATAAAAATGGCACGATTCATCAAGTCAACCCACGTCTGATTCCGCGGCGCACAGTACAGCTAAGCTAGAGTGCACGTATATTCTTCGTCTCCGGTATACGTATAGTGGTATGGTACTTTTCCTAATCATATCGCTTGCATTCTCAGCGCTGCATTCTTATTCACAGGTTGAGTGACTCTCGTGGTTATCCACCCAGCAGATCCGAGCTTGAGCTGAGGTGTAAAGTCAACGCCCCTAACATGGGAACGCACGGGCACCCGCTCACGCTGACTGATTGGTCTGAAATTTGGGCTTGGCTGGCTGGCCGGCCAACAGCAGTTACGTGCGCTACGCATGTGCATGATTTCATTCATCATATGAAAGCCGCTTATTGTTTTGGAGCACGACTACAAAATTGGGGTTGACTCCATGGTTGCACACTGGCCGGGTAGCAGTGTGATGTGACCTCATATCATATATCATATATATATATATATGTGATATATATATATATATCATATATATATATATATATATATATATATATATATATATATATATATATATATATATATATATATATATATATATATATATATATATATTATATATTATACTCTTTACGAGTATCTAATCCCACCAACTATTACAGGCAAACCAGCCCCGCGGGCGCGTACCTTTCTAACGGGCCGATGACGGCGTTTCTACCGAGCAGCGCGCGCCGAGGCTTCCTTGTTAAGAGGTAAAAAAACCCGGACCCGTTATCCAACCGAAGCAAGGCCAGCCTCATCCAGTCATCCTCATCCCTTCCCGATTCCTCGCGGCAGTAGCCGCCGCCTCCACCTCCCCAAGCGGCAGCGATCCCCGACCCCCGTCTCCTAGCTGGACCAGCGCGCCCCACCCGTCTCCTCCCAGTGCTCGCGCGCCGTGGCCCCAACCGGCGGCGGCCTCCGACGCCGCGACGTTCCTCGCCTCGTTGCGATGCTCCAGTGCCGCCGGTTCAGCCCTTGGCGCGGCGGCCTGGGCCGCAGCGTCCGTTCCCGTCCCCCGGTGGATCTGATCGAGACTCGCCTTCTCCATGCCCCTCCTCGTCGCCCTATAGGTTCGTCTGCAGCTTAACCTCGTCCTCACGCCGCCCAGATCCGGGAGAGCTAGTGGCATCCAAGGGGTGATGCGCTGCCAGGTAGATGCAGCGGGCAGGAGCACTACGGATCCCGCTGTCTGCGCAGCTAGATGCGTGGGCACGGCAGGCCCTGGCTGCGGCGCGCTCTGCTCCGCAGGCACGGCGTCCCCTTGCAGCGCGACCGACCACTGCTCCTCGACCGGCGGCGTTCGTGCTCCGTCGACCGGTGGCCTCCCTACTCCCCTGGCGAATCCAGCCGGGAAGGCCTTCGCTGCCCACGCTGGTGGAGGTGACGGCAGGGCCCTCCCGTTTCGTATGTGTTGCCACCATATCGATCTTGAGCAGGTACCTCTACCCTGAATTTTTCTATCGAGAAATCTTGTCGTGGCCACCAATTTCTTCAAACACAATCATGTATACTCGTACTTATACTTGTGTGAACATGACAGTACTACTCCTTTTGTAGAACTGACTTCTAATGTCATGCAAATCTTCATTTGTGTGAACATGACAATAGTAGTTTTTGGTTTTTTTCATATGAGTATCATCTGATACTCCATTTAGACTGCAGTTTCACTCAGTACCTTTAGACAATTTATAAAGTATCTGTGCATACGATAGGATTCAAAGGTTTGTTAGCAAGTATTACTGGATACATTAATACTGTGGGAAAATGTACATGCTCATACTCGGTTGAAACAGGTATATATTCATATCGCACTGATATACTAGAAGTCCCTCCAGCGGCCGGCCAGCCTCCAGGGCACCAGTGGCAGCGGCGGTGGCCCCCCTCCCGGCTGCAGCATCGGCTTCCCCATCTCCCCCAATATAGCGGCCCCTTCAAGGACCTGGCATCCGGTGCTTGCAGGTTTTCCTCTTCTACATTTTGTTTTCAGAGTAGCAAAGGATTCATTTTTCAGGCAAGAGAATTGACTCATAAGTTGTTGGATTGTAGGATCTCATCATACTAGCAAAATAACTGCATGTTTAACTTCCAGTTAGATCAAGGCCGTGGAATCCATGTATGGTGAGACACTCCCAAATGTTCCTGTTAGAGTATGTTTATTGCAATCTAATCAGTTCTGCTCCATGCCAACGATGATTCTCATGTGTACGTCCAGTCCTGACATATGAATAGATGACGATTATTCCAGTCCTGTAAGTTCTGGAGTTACAAGTACATGCAAAGTATATGGTCCAGAATATATTGCAGTAATATATACATACTGTTTTCTACAAGAACATGCAAAGTACATGCCCCACAATACTATTTGTTCTGTATTTTTAGATGATGCTTAGTATCAGCCGATACTCTTTTCTTCTAATTTAATTTCTGCGTGCCACTATATGATCTTATTTTAGTTTTCTGTAAAAATAATAAAATCTGCTGTACATACATATATATACTCTACCACTAGAAAGATTTCTCGATGGTATGTACACATACATTGTCTAAAGTATGCATAAATACTCGCATGTATGTACTGTTTTCCATGCCTAAATATCAAATTCTGGTATACATACTTAATGTCACCTAAAATCTCACAAAACTATATGTATCATACTACCTTCTTTTTCAGCTGGAAGTGTTTATTTATAGAAGCATTGTTATAATAGAGTATACTAGATACCTTTTTTTAGAGAGTAATCTAAATTGATCTCACTATTTTTTTCTTTCCGTAGGCATGATGTGCCCGATCTCGTACAATCGATTCCAGAAAAGAGTATTTTCGTATACCTTACAAGATAAGAGTATGGTTGGATGCAATTTTTCGATCATAGTACCATGTGGTACTTTCCATATCATAGTATCACATGATATTTTTCAGATTGTAGTATCTCCTAGCTAGTACTTGTATCTTCTTATTCTTTTGGCGATCGATTGCCCATCGATGATTACGAGTCATGTGAATAAGGCTCCATTTTAATATATGGAGATACACAAATATTAGTTTTTTTGGTATGCATCTAGTGTGTACGCATGGATAACTAACATCGTGTATGTACTCCTTTTTTTTTTGCAAACCATGTATGTACCCATACTTAAATATTATTCATGTAATCCCCATTTTTGTCTCCGAGATACTTTTCATATTATTATAGTATGACTTCATACTATTTAGATTCAAGTATCTCATGATACTTCTGTAGTATGTATACGTACCATTTTCTAAATGTGTATGTATTGATACTCTTGTCGAGAAAGTATTTACGCATACTAGCATAATATTTTTTCCTAAAAAGCTACATATACTTTATTCCTGAAGGCATATACGTGCCTATATAATTAATGCACTTTGAATGAGACAACAAACTGCCGCAAAACATGGGCCGCTAGCTTTTTGAAATTGAACGCATGCACATGGCACGTCAGAATCAAATGGATTCTATCTAAACCCGTTAGGAAAGGTAACTTGACCAGACGCATGACCCCAGGCGTTTGTTCAGGCTGGCTCCCGTTAACGGCGTTGGTATGAGTACATACTCGTAAGAGTATAAAACACATCCTCCTATATATATATATACACACATATATTATATTAAGAGCCCTGGGCTTCCAATATGGAATGGAGAGCCCTAGCCCAAACCTGCCTTTTTTTTTGGTCCGGTGGAACCAGCCTCACCGAACCCCACCCGGTCCAACCAAACCAGGATGCAGCCTGGCAACCCACCCCCACCCACGTGATGCGGCCTGTCCCTGGTGCCAACGACGTCATCGCTTTGACGGTCCCCTCCGGTACGAACAGATTCAAAAAATAGGACGCGCCGCTTCGACTCCATGCCGTGGGGTCGCTTTATTCTGAAACCCGCCGCCAGCCACACAACACTGACCGATTGCATAAAGGTTTTATTCACTACGCGTACAAACGTTACACCAGTCTAACTGAACCGGCCCATTCGTCGGCCCACCGGCCCAAATTCTCAGGCCGTATATATACTACCACCAAACCCTAATCCTCACCCCTACCCGCTCTCCACCACCCACTCACGGCTGCCGGTCCTGGAGTCGCGCTGCTCCATCCCATGGCGACGCATCCCCCGACCAATAGCGGCGCAGCGCCTTGGCGGCGCGGCCCGACGCTCCCCCGACCAATAGCGGCGCGGCGCCCATCCCCACCGTCAACGGCGCGGCGTTGCCCGGCCTCTCCCTCACCTCCGACGGGCGACGGCGGCCCCGGCCCGCCACAACCAGCGCCTCCCCGTCCGGCAGCGTGGCACCGCTCCTCCCCGCCTCTCCACCGACGGCGCGACCCGCCTATCCACCTCTCCACCGACCTGCAGCGGATGGGACGGCGGCGGCGGCCTCTGTCCTCCCCAAGCGGCGCGTTTTCCCTCCCCGACGAGCGATGGAGCGACCCCGGCCCTCTGCTCGAGGGAGCCGGTCCCGGCCTCCCCCAGCCCCGCCCTCCCGACGGTCGCGTCCTCACCATCCCCGAGATCGATGGGCCCGCGGCGCTCCCTCCCCGGCGCCCGGCACGCGGTGGACCGCGCGGCTGCGGCCCGCCAGGGGCGGCGGCTCCCACACCGGCATGGCGCCGGCGCCTTGGCGTGGCCAGCTGCGGGCGCGCGAGGAAGCGATAGCTCCCTCCCTTACCCCGGCCGGGCCGCGGGCGCAAGGGAAGCGCGGATCGGCGTGTGCAGTCCCTAACCCGTGATGTCCCTACTTCCTCCACCGGACGAGCGCGGCCTCGGCCACTCGGCTGGTTCCTAGCGGCGGCGTCCATCCCCGCCCCTGCGCAGATCGGCTCCGGCGCATCTCCGGCCCTCCAGATCGGCGACGGTGCGTCTCCGATCCTCCCGCGAGCCACGCCGGCGGTGCCCCGCCCCACACCCGGCCACCGTCTCCTTGAGCCACGGCGACGTCCTCCCCTCCCTCTTCGCGGCCTTCACCTACCCCGCCGGCGGAGGACGGGTTCGTTGCGGCCTCCCTCACCTCCAGCTCGTCACGGACATGGAAGTCCCACACGGATCCGGCGTCGAGCACCATTCCTCAACCTCACCATGTCCCTGCTCCTCGACGATCTGGTGGCACGGTGGAGCAACGACGCCGCAGCTCCCTCCTGACACGGTGTAGCGTGGCCCTCGTCCACCCTTTCCCCAGCGAATGAGGGAGTAAGCGCGCCCCGTCCACCCCTTCCCGGCCTCCCCACCCGCGATGGTTGGTATGCACGATGCCATGCAGTTTGTATGCAGCGGCAGCGCCCCCTCCATCTCATCCCTTCCCCGGCTTCCCCTCCCCACCTGATGGTTTGTATACACGATGCCATGCAGGTTGTATGTAGCGACAGCGCCCCATCCGCTGACCAGAGGCGAGGGGGATCTTGCCGCTGCAGCTCCCCAAGCTCCCCATTTATGCATCATCAGGTACGTTTGTATGCAGAGCTCCTTCCCCCTCCCGTTTCTTGATCCGTATATGGATGTTTGTATACGGATCTGGCAGCTAGCTGCACCGACCGGAAGCTGGCTTGGGCTCTCCATTACTATTGGGAGCCCTGGGCTTCCAATAGTTCGACCCTATATATATATATATATATATATATACACACGTGTTCATACCTAGCTAGCATGGCCGGCCGTTTTGTTGCTTGTTGTTTCTTCTTTCTTTATTTGTAGCTTTTTTTTTTTTTTTTTTTGAAACCGTGCCTTAGCACGTTTTTCATTAAAAGTTAGAGTTT